>PYDT01000418.1:0-10988 GCA_004837865.1 Musa balbisiana | reverse complement strand
GGCGATCGTGGCGTGGTGCGGGTGCCCGTCGGGCGCGTCGCGCGCACCGGCTGACCTATTCTTATCACTCAGTTCAGATCCAGACCAAAATCGGGCTTTTTGATTTGTTATACAATTATGTCTATTATATATGTTAACTATATGTAAGTTCTTCCTCTCCTTGGCGAAGAGGCACCACGCGTTCTGTTCGATCTAATTATTTATTTCTCCATGAATCGATGCTTGTTACAATTAGCGACAAAAGTTTTTCAATTCTAATCGACCAGGCGTATTGTGGTCGTTCTTTTGAGTAATATATCTAGAAAATACCTGGCGATTCTTTATTGACATCATTTCGGCACAACTGTACATTCCAAAATAACTATGACTACTGACATTCTACATTTGGCCATGAAACCTCCTTTGAATTTTGGATCGGCTTAACTTCTATTTTCGATCCGAGCTGAAAGACGAAGAAAGAAACAAAAAAAAATCGATCGAAGTTACTAACTAGAAATGGAATTTTAAGTATTTCGTGTGCAATTATCATTTTAATTATATTAATGATAATTAATAGATAATTAATATCTATATACTGGAGTAACCATTTAATCGATAATAAAGTAATAGAATAATAAAAGTAATCATTTATGGAGTAAGAATTAAATAATACAATTTCTTTCTACTCTCAATGTTCCTATCCTAATCTCAATATTTTATTAAATATGTAATTTTATCTTTATATTTAAGTAAATATCTTCTTTCTATGCTATGATTTGTGGAACTCGCCTAGACTGGCTCCAATTTTCATTTTGTTCTCCAAAATTCTATCTTCGATCTACACATTTTTGCTTGAGGTTCAATACACTTTTTTCTTTTTCCTTCTATCCTAAAGAACGAAAAAATAGGGGCGAAATTAGAAATTTTAGTCCCGTGGAATTGTATCTCTCAATTTTATTCATTTCTTAGCAACAATCAATAAAACTAGAATTAAAAAAAGGGAAATGACAAGGAATCCGGAAACTAAACCGATTAATTTCTATCATAGGCCTGCTTTAAAAGACCCAAACCATAGAGTACTTGCACAGGTGCCACGGAGAGATATGTTTTTTATCTCGCATTGAAAATCCCTTCTATTATACGATGTAATAATATGGTCAGATGCTGTAGTTCAAGATTCATTGTATTTTTACACAGAATTCCTAAACTAAAACAGGATTCTAACGAAAATAGCTATGTACAATGAAGCAATAGGATTTTTTGCTTTTTTGGTTAAAGAAAAAAAAATTTAAATCCATTGTTCTGAGAATTACTGTAATTTAACTTTTTTAACGTTAGGGTTCAGATGTATATAATTCTTTATATATGAAACCCAAAAAACCAAAAGGAGAAAAAGCAATGCAAGAAAATTGTTATAAGAGGAGGAGAAAATGACGATATGGAAAACAAGACAGGGATTTGTACAAGAACTGTACAACAATTTGAAAAGGGATGTAGCGCAGCTTGTAGCGCGTTTGTTTGGGACAAAATGTCACGGGTTCAAATCCTGTCATCACTCCTATTACTTCTCATGGGCAGAGGAACGCAGGGATTTCATTGAGATCGATTAAAATTGGAATAATATCGGTCTTGCATATCTATGTTGCAAGGACGTATCTGGGGTAGAAAATTACTTTTCTTTCAGTTACAGTCGTATCCCTGTCATAAGGATAAGAAAGCGCTTTAGTTCCGTCGGTCGAACCGGGTCTCCAAAACCCGATGTCGTAGGTTCAAAATCCGACAGAGCGTGATTCGGTTTATTTGAGTCGAATCACAATAAAAGAATTTACAAAACAAAAAGTTGAATGGATAACTGAAAACTTGAATTTGACCTCCTTACTGCAGGAGGGCAATCAAAAAAAGAAAACAGAAATATTACCAACAACGGTCCAACTGATCACCACGTCTATAGTGTAAATAGCGGTTACGAATAATCCGGCTAAAGTAATAGGAAATTAGACCTAAGGCGATTCAAAATAGAAAAACTCAATCATTTCGTTTGTTAAGGGGATATAAAAAAGAAAGAAGGTAAGATCTACCCTAAATATTAATCTAAATGATCCGTGAATATCAATGACCAAGAATTGGCAATTGATGTGAGGAAAGAACATAGGAACCCGGATCTCAGAGAATATTCGTTTTATCAATTTTTCAATTCAATTCATTTCAAATAAGTCGTATCTTGTTCAAACCAATGAATAGAGATGAGGTTATAGTAAAGCAGCCAGTAGACAACCGAAATAACTAGTAGAGTAGCATGAAAGAGCTAAATTAGATAGTATTTTGCTACATATGTTGATAAAAAACTTACCTAAGTTTCAATTTTTTACAAAAATACGCCGGCAGAACAAAATCACTGACAGAATAGTTTAGTTCAATTGAAAATTTCTGGATCACAGTCATTATAGATAAGATAACTAAGAGTGAATAGGTTAGAAAAATTCGATTCATGGCTGGACCTTGACCGATCCTATGCATTCGGATCACAGATTCATTGTTTTTAGGGAATTTGTGGAGTTGAATAAGTAATAGAAAAGTAAGTAAAATATAAAGTATAAGTAAAGTATATAAGACAGAACTGTGCCGTGTAACTCATTCCAAAACTTAAATTACTTATAGACTTATACTTAAATATTAAATTAAAAAAATATTAAATAAATTAAATATTAAATAAATATAAGTAAATTTAAGTAATTTTGGAATAAAAGAATTGGATTTGAAAATGCCATTTTAATCATTCATTTCTATTTCAATGGATCTGATCGTTTTGGAACGACGGCTGAGACTATTACCTTTTAGTTATTTAACCAATTGACTCAGTAAGTAATAGGTTGCTTAATTGCCCATAACATTAATATTTCGAATGAAACGAAAAGGTGTCCCACGATTATGAAAAAAAAAATAAACTTGATTTATTTTTAAGTTATATGTTTATTCTTTGTTTTTCAGGTCCAAATCGATCACAGAGCGCAAAAAGTCAATTACATTTTAGATTCTATATTCTGTCCTTTCCATATCATGGAGTTCCATACTTCTAGTTGGCAAGAAAGAACCTTTGTTTTGGACGAATACAATAACGGTGCCTCACGAATATGGATTGTTCCTGGGTTTCTGTTTTCTTTCACTAATATGTATATTCTGTTTCTTTCACTAATATATATAGTATATAACTATGTCTTTGTATTACAGTATATTATTGTATTATACGACAACCAATTCTTGAAATAAAAGATTGAACAACAAAACTTGACACCCCAAATGGGTTTAGTATAGATTTCGCATACATATAATTGAAATTGTGTGAATAATTATAATCTGTTCCAGAAGTGAATATTCAATTGCTTATAACATTATTAGAAACATCGGTCACGCTTTTCCAAGATCTTTACTTTTATTACGAATCCCATAGGAACATCTTAAATGGAATTTGGAGTAATTTTCTATGATTCTATGCCTAACATCGAGTTATGCATAGGACAAGAACAACAAAGAAGAAAAGAATTATGTAGCATTGCGGTACACGAGCGAGACTGCGTGCTGGTTGCCAGAAGGAAGGATCGCTATACTGATTCGGTATACTTGAAATAAACCTTGCGTTACAAAATGACGATATCACAACCGATGCACTATCAGTAGTTTTCCATTTATGATCCCACTTTCAAGTGAATCGATGCCCTTTTTTGAATGTACAAAAATTGTGGAGCTCAGATGTCTGGAAGAACGGTGAGAAGGAGAACGTTTTTTGCTGAATTATTACCAGTATTCGATACTGGGTCATCAGGCATTACTCTACCTCCCTATTCATTGCGGGTTGGTTTATTCGTCAGTACGGGTTTAGCTTACGACGGTTTGGAAGTCCTCGGCCAAACGAGTATTTCACAGAGAGCCGACAAGGTTATTCCATTGATAACCGGCGTTTTGATTCTTGGAACAACTTGATGAATTTAGTAAATCCTTTTAGGAGGGGGGGGGGGGGGGGGCACCCCCAATGACCATAGATCGACCGATCCAATTTTTTACAGTGCGATGGTTGGCTTGTTCACGGACTACGCTCCTACCGTTTCTTTTTGGGGTCACATATCAGCAAGGAAGTTCATTCCAACGATAAACCTAATTGAATTATAGAGCTATGACCAATAAAAAACCCGAATGAACAAATGTTGAATTCGAATCGTTTTACAGTCTATATGGGGTTTATTAATAATTTTTGTACTTGCTGTTTTATTTTCCAATTATTCTTCAATTGAAAGAAAGAAAAAGAGAATAGTAGGAATTCTCTTATACCATCGGAAAGATACATCCTCATAATATCCATGATGTTTTTGTCTCTAGCATGACCATTTGGAGAAAATGTGGAGGAAAGTAGGGGAAGGGAATGGCCGATACTACTGGAAGGATTCCTCTTTGGCGGGTTGGTACTGTAAAATGTATTCTGTGATCGGTTTAATAGAGGTTTCTTTTACGTGCATATTCTGGGTTGGGTTCATCTCTCGAGTAATCGGATAAACGGATTGTAGCATGAAAAGAGGTAGAAAAGAACTCAACGGGACCTTATCGCCTAATTAGACAAAGGAGTAAGTTCCGTTGAGTTTCTTTTCTACTCTTATAGGAAGTAGGAAGAGTTTGATTATTGCATAACATACCAAATGGCCAACAGTCAAACATCAAATCAAAATATTATATTCGTAGAAATGAAATGGACAAAACGGATCCTTTGCTCTGATGTTCAACCCACTCTATTCTTTGTTTTCTTAATAATGTTTTTGAAGAATGAATCTATGATGGATTTTAGCTATGGTCTTCCGTTCTCCATAATGATTAACTCTTATGACGAAACAAGGAAAAGAGTAAGCAATGGATTTGTCTGAATAATACAATATTATATAGATTTCTTACGCATGAGACATCCTGCAAATCATTTCTATACTAAAAGACTATCATTTCTATAAGAAACTACTAATAGAACTTACTCTATAAAACTCTATAATATAATTTGTTTGAAATAATTCTCTTGAATAAATTTCTCAAGTAAGTGTAAGTTCATGAGAAGTTTATGTGCTCAATCAATTATTCCCCTAATCCTTTTCTCTTTTGTTTGTCACAACTTACTATGAATCTAACCAAAGAGTCTGGTGGACCCGGAAAAGAGGAATGGTATCTTTGACGACAGGAGAAAAAATATTATTATGTCGATAAAGACGACACAAGAAAAAGGATTTTCCGCCTTTTTTGTGCGAATAGAAGACTAGTAAGCTAGTAATCCTCCTAAAAGGATTCTTCTTTCATTTTTCCCATACTGGCTCGTATTCTCTTTCTGTATGTCTATTGTGTGACTAAGAATAGGATACAAGGAAGAATATTCCAGACACCCGCAAAACGAAAAAAAAAGTATTAACCAAGCAACCAAAAAGGTTACAGATTTTTGATCATACAGAAGTGTATGGATCAAAAAAAATTCGGCGCTTTTTTTACCAACTCTGATGTTAAGAATTCTGAACCTAGAAATTCATTTGTACAATTGAAAACCTTTTCAAACTGTTTCTTTTTAAAGAACCAAAAAAACTTGTGCCAAAAGACACAGATGCCAAGAAGAACAAAAGGACCTTGGCCCGTATGGGTCTTGAACACTATTTATGCATCCTCCCTGACCAAAGCCTCCCACCTTGGGAGGGCTTGTTAATCGTTGATCAAGTTGGGGATTCAGCCCGCTGAAACAAGAAGTTCTGGTCCTGGAGGTTATAAATATCAACACGTGATGTCTATCGATGCGATCAAATATGGTATTGCATATCCCTTTTTCTTTAAGTACTATTCTGTTACTATACCTGCTGATGTAGCATTATAGACTGTATGTTACTTTTGTACCATCAGGATAAATGGACCCCTCCTCCTGTCCCAACACGTATATTGGGCGATTTTAGAAGTGAACGTCTTTCTTCGTAGCAGGGTCGGGGGGAAAGAATGAAAGCCGATTTCATATTTTTCGGACCGGAAAAGGACCTATCACATAAATTTCTTTTATGGGGACGATAAACTACTTTGAAAAGACAGATTTCTCTTTTTCTTTCAACTACAGGAGAAATTACGATCAAGGGGGCTAAGTTCGAATCCGTCGGGTAAAAATGGAACAGCACACACATTCCAAAGTCCCCTTTTTACAGTAAGCAAGAACTTGTTTTCAGTTCGCTTATCATAAGGTATCGAACACTGCTTCAAATACAGTATCAGGAAAGCACAGCTTGCGGAACTTCAATATCACGGGTTTATAGCTAAATGGCAATTGGCAAATACAATCGCCCGTTGCTTCTCGGAGGGTTTTCATAAACCCTGTGCGCAAAAAATGGGATAGGAATTTAAAATAGATGCCGAGTTATACATATATCATGATCGATCCAGAAAATGGATGAGTCATCTTATGCCGTTAACCCAAGGGGGAAAAAAAAAGATTTTTATTTTGCATTCCAATAATTGATCCGGAATTTCTACAATAAATATAGATAGGTAGATAGTATAGTTCCTATACACGAGTCTGTCATTGTACGGAATAATTGTACTGGAATATAGGAACAGAATACCTTGAACCGATAAAAGTTAAAGAATTAGTAAAATTGAAAATACGTTCTTTATACACGAAGAAAGATGCTGATTTGAGTGATAAATAAGAATCAAATGAGTTCTTTAGCATTCATTGAATGATAATTACTCCCGCGAAGGAGATACACGTATTTAAAAAAAGGAAGATCCAATATTGTCACATGTCTCTAGAATACATGGAAAAGTGGAAACAAGACCAGATATATTTGACTTCGTTATGATCAATCCAAAACGTTGTAGACCGAACCGATCATATTCCCAACCATGGGTCGAGTGAAATCGATCCTAAATCCGTAACTAAAAAGGAATAGAAAAGCTTTATTGTGTCAATTAAGTTAGAGAGGAATTCATGAACCCAAGAATTAAGACTGCGAGCTTCTCCATTATCAGAATAAAAATAACACTGTAGAATAGCGAAAAACAGATTATATTTGTCGGGAGAAATGACAAAATGATAGGAGATCAATTCATTGTGTGCTTTGACTAATGTAGTGTTTCTTGTGTCTTCCTCTATGAAGTTTTTGTATATGCGTTTCGGGTACTCGTTATCATTTCGTCCAATAGGAAGAGTTCTTCTAATCTCTGAATCTTTTCCAGGAACGTTTTCTCTTGAATATGATTCAAAACAATTTCGGATTGCCTGGTATGCCACAATTAGTACCCAAGGTTCCAGACATTTATTAAATGAGAAAGAGACCCACCAGGGCAAAATACTATAGATGCGAGATATGGGAGGAGGCCAATGCTTCTTTTTTTTCATTTTTTTTTCTGGAATTGAAATTGTTAAGAACCTGCTTCATTCGTTGGACTCTATCTGATCTGTGTTTCTTTGAAGCACGAGTTGTATAAAATGGTATTGACCTATGGGTTCTATTCCTTTCCTATATTGGTAATAATTTATTGTTATTTAATTTAGAAGGGAATATAGACATAGAATAAGAGGTCCTTGCGGATGAAAATGAGGAAAAAAAGAATAAATATTATTCCGGATATCTCCAATTGGGCAAATTGAACAAATTTTTTATTTTCATTTGTTCCTTTCGTGAAATACTCGAAAACCACTTGAAGTAACGGAAGCGAGTTTCGAGACGAAAAAAAAATAACCCTGGATCAATTAATTCTTTCGAAATGTTTTCACCGTCTAATCCAGAAAAGGTCAATTCCAAATCTGGGGCCTCTAAAAGATGAGTTCGGATTACGAAATACATGTTCGGATAGGTTTCAAGTTCATTCCCCCTCTTGAGAAAATATTTATTCTTCATTTTATCTGAACTCAGTTCGTTCAAAAACTTCAATTGGTACGGCAAGAAATAGGCCAATTCGGCAGCTTTTTGTCAATTTATCGTGGATGTAAAATTCTTCATCAGTACGAGTCAAGGGAATGGCTCCTTGGCCTCTGATTTCAATATAAAGGACAGGACGAGGATAAAGACCTCTTTAACTCTATTCTCGATTTATTGGATATCTCTCATAAGAAGCGAAGGAAGATCGACGATTTTCCAGGAAAATCCCCAGCGAAAAAATACACACTATCCTTCTTTTCTATCGAATCGGTCATACCGCTACCTACATTAACGAATTGTGCCACACACAAATACGAGATAATGCCTAGACCCGCGATTCATCGTAGAAAGACACACGATCCCTTGTGAAAAAAAAATGATTTGCTGAGATGAAATACGGATATCACATTCCTTACCAAGATAACTTGGAAGTTCAACCACTAAGATTTCCTACGTGAACATAGAAAAAGGATACAGGCCCAGCAAAAATTACTCGTTTTTCGAGACCGTTGTATAAGTTCATCCATATAGGTTCTGATCGCCAATTCATACTAATTACTAGATCCAGTTGCATTCGATTGAATGAGCGAAATACCAAAGAAAATTTTTACTGCCCCTTTCTTGATCCCGAAGTAACTTCATCAACTAGCACTCTTCTGATGTGAAAACATTAGGAGTAGATGGGTTTTTTAGATACATTGACTTTTATAAAAGATTCACCAAGATCCATTGTGAACCAGCTGATATTCACATACATGCGCATTTATGCAGATATTTTTTTTTTTTCATATCTCCGGCATAACGAGGTTCTTTCATTGTGTGTCGGAAGTAGAAGCCACATATCATACCATATTAACGGAGATAAATATCTGTATTATCATCCAGTGTTGAAATAACTTGATAGATTCGGTCCCAGTGGGTCTAGACAATCTTATTTTTTTGGGACATGAAGAATAAGGAAAAAACCATTGCAATTGCCGGAAATACTAGCCACTAAAGGCACAAAAAATAGAGGTAAGTTGGGATCTGTCATAGATAGGGCCTCAATTATATTTCTATCTGTTTAATATTTCTATCTATTAGAAAGATATCTTCTTATGCTATATATATTACTTATGATATATCTATGATAAGTAATATCAAGTATCTATTATAAGTCATATCAAGCCATAGTATATATAAATATAGTATAAAAAATTATATAAATATTATTTATTTTTAACGTAATACGTAATATTCAACTATAATGCTAGTGATTAGATGAAAATGAATTAGATAGAAAATATCTATTGCTATATTCTAAAATATTCTAAAAAATTTTATATTTATTAGTATTATATTATTTTATTATAATTATCATTATAAATAATATAAAAATAATAAAATAAAGAATAATAAAAATATAATAAAATATCAAATACAATTATCCGAACCTCTGTTCTTCTTACAAGGAGACTTATGTCACCAAAGAAAAACACCTGATTCCGACGAAGAAATACTTGTTCGCTACAAATAAAATAACGAATCTCGTGCTTACTGAATTTTGAAACACGATTCAAAGGAGAACGAAACCGTGGAGCTGAAATACCTCACCCAGAACACCTTTTTTCACAGCAAAAGATACGTCGGTACTATTGGGTCGACCGAAAACCTTTATGGGCAACTTAAACGTGGGCTCAGGACACGGTGTGAAAGTTCAGGTGAGTACTTTTTTAGTTTGTTCAATCAGAACTCTTTAACCGCACAATTGCAAACGTAGGGCGCTAGGTTAAAGCAATAATGAGTATCCCCCAACTACCAGAAATGGCTGTTACGCCACCAGTTGTAGGAGATGTAGAATTGATACATTAGAATACCACTTTTTATTGATTGAGTAATTAGGATGAAGCAGGCTGATATTTTTAGCACACGTGCATCAAGCCGCACAAACTTGCCTCAGGCATGCGGCTCCGCCAGAAGCCACACAGAATAAGGACCAGCTAGAGTGGTGAGTAGCATACCGATCAAACGAGTAATTTTCTCAGCCCTAACTACGGAAGGAAAATACTACCTCCCAAAAACTGAAAATCAAAACGCCAATTGCTCGGGAATACCATTTATTTGACCTATGCCTGTTTGAATAGGCATCAGCTAACCTGTACTTCTTTGATAAAAAATCGAACGATCTCAATAAAGGTTCCTCTTTGAACGAAAATCAATGGGTCTATAGATATTACAATCTTGATCCAGAGGATCCCAAGTTACGGGATCAATCGAAAGTTCCATTCTATCTGAGACTACTATTGAAATGTATCCACCACTGCTTCAACAAATATTCATTTTTGACATAGAAAAAATTTTTTATAATTTAATCGCTAACAATTTTTTGCATTGATACCATAAATGTTTGTATTTTGATTTAATGAAATCATGGATTCTACTTCTCATGGAGTGATTCTCTTTTCATGGCAAGTGGATTCTACTTCTCATGGAACACAGCCCGAGATTCTAGACTTCGTCGATGGAAAATCTGATTTATGATTCTTCCATGGAACAATCCAGACGAGTCTACTTCTTCATGGAAATATGATTCTACTCTTCATGGAAATCTATTCTACTTCTTCATGGAAATCTGATTTACTGATTCATGGAAACTGATTCTACTTCTTCATGCGAAATCTGATTCTACTTCTTCATGGAATTCTACTTCTTCATGGAAAATCATTTGAACTTTTTTCTAGTTCTTTTACTAGACCTACCGCTCTCACTACTATTTCTATTCAGTACAAATGAAGTTATAACGTAACTTTCACTGTAAATTGTGGTATACCGAAATAGAACGCATTAATACGCCTTCAAAACGAAGATAATATCATGCAACTATTAATGTGATATTCCAAACTAGAATGAGTATCATCCACTGTATGATAATAGTAGGATTCTTTGTGTTATACCCCCTATCAAATAAACTCAGAAAGTTTTTTTTCTAGTCACTCAGAAAAAGAACTATCATGGTCAACCTCAAAAAACTGATTTTCTCCATATCAAAAATATCACAGAGTAACTGTCACCATTTACTATCCCTAACTAAAAAAGTGTCATCAGAGAGTCCAA
>PYDT01002569.1:0-10988 GCA_004837865.1 Musa balbisiana | reverse complement strand
GGAAATCAGAGGCCAAGGAGCCATTCCCTTGACTCGTACTGCTTAAGTAATAGATATTAATAAGGAATCGCATGTAATTATGTATTATAGTGATGTTATATAGGTGGTAGGGATCGCCCTTTATAACAATGAATAATTCTAATGTCATTCTAATATGACATATATCATTTGTTTCTTCATACGTAAAAACCGTAAACCACCGCATCATTTTTTTTAGGAGTAAATCGGATTCTAGAAGCTAATTCTAGAAACTAGACGGGGGTCCGAGCTTTATAGAATACTTACATCTAGTTATAACCTCCCAACCCTTATTTTTTTTTTACAATTATGTAAATACCGTCCATCTTTTCTCCGACGAAATACTCCTAAGTAATATAGGTTAAGACGTTAGTATGTCACAACTCAATTGGATTATCTGGAACCATGCAGGAATTGGGATAATAAAATTACTTCATACTAATAATAAAAAGATCTTTTGAAAGTAGTCACTGATGGACCCTCCATTGATCACCTATATAAGACGCAGATAACGTTGCAAAAATAAGAGCTTGAAACACTGTAAATAATCCAAGAAACATGACATGGTTAATAGGAACTACTGAAGCGGCCACCTAAAGAAAACGAACGACAACTATAATTCATCACGCCAATATATTCCCGAAGTCTGAAAACGAAGCGATAAGGGTTTTGTGAACTTCTAGGATTGGTTAATTGGTAAAAGTATTGGAGTTGGTTGAATGATTTCCAAAATAACCCAATCCTTTTTTGCGACTAGACCGCATAAAAATATGCGAGGAAGATAAAGCTAAACAACAGTAGTAGTTATATCATTAGTGGGCGCAGATAACTCCCATGAGGTACTGTATAATTTACAAGGTCAAAAGAGCGCCCTGACCAGTTAGAGAAACAAAAATAAATAGGAACATAGTTCCAATAAAGGGACCCAGGACCATATTCTCTCCAATCTGGGTTTTGCTCAAGTCTCGAATAAATC
This sequence comes from Musa balbisiana, assembly GCA_004837865.1. Classification (NCBI taxonomy): domain Eukaryota; kingdom Viridiplantae; phylum Streptophyta; class Magnoliopsida; order Zingiberales; family Musaceae; genus Musa; species Musa balbisiana. The sequence continues at coordinate 9,994 of PYDT01002569.1, read as the reverse complement.
AAGGACATATCGAAGAAATTCTGACCGCCGGTCGGAAATGTTTTGTGGATTCCGAACAAGTAGGGATCACGAACCTATAAGATAGCAATTATTACCCAAGAAGTGTATAAGTACTTGGGCAGAATGTAAACTCTATTTGCCAATAGAAATGTTGGCCCTACTTAAGACAACGATATATAGTATAAAACCTTGAGTGTTTTAATGGAACATGGTATAACATTCATATGTCACTCTAACAAAAATTGACTTCAAAAAAGAAATTATTTGATTTGCAACCACTATTTATCAATCGCAACACAACTTGAATCAATAATTGATACATGCAGGCAAAGCGTAGATTTGATGGAGTATCAAGAAATAACATAGGCTACCAAGAAATCATCAAAATCATAACATTATTATCATATGCAACATTTCCATTTTGTTTTTATTTTTTTAATTCAAGAATGTAAAAGATCACAAATAAAAACTATAAAATCCAAAATAAATTAAATAATTATTCTTCATTATCAAACGATGTTATATAGCTCAACGGCCCTCACAAAATGGCGGATATAATTGTCAAGAACCAATCGGATTGAAGCTATAGCGTCATCATTGGCTGGTATCGAAAGATCTGCGAGTCCGGGTCAAATTGTATCGATAAACAAATCGTCTGGGAATCCCTAAAATTTACACATTGCTCGAAAGAGCCATATATTTATTCTGCTGATCAACGATGATCACAAATCAGGCCAATCCCGTCATATATTTGATACCGCCGCGCGTAGTTTGCAAGGCAGATAATTTTTTCATCTTCAACATTGCGGCATATCTTTTTGGGAAGACGGCTTGAGTTTCCCCATTTTTTGTTCTGCTCTAAATTCCCTGAACTTTTGATAGTCTCGTTTCCGTAGTAGACAATCGTTCACAGACCACCGAGCCATTTTTTTAACATAATGACACCGGGCCCGGTGAAAGCTGATGCTACTGATCCGTGTGTGTTGATTATAAAAATAGTAATAGTATGTAATATAGTAATAGTAGTAATTAAGTAATCGCATGTAATATGTTAATATAGTGATGTTTATGGAGATAGGGATAGCATAATATAATAATGAATATTAATGCATTCTTAATATGACATATATATGTTCTTCCATAACGTAAAAAAGTAAAACCACCGCATGTTTTTAGATTAAATCGGGCATCTAGAATCATTCCTAGAAAACATCGCGGAGGTCGGTTATAGACATTAATACATCTAGTATAACCTCCCACCCTTCTTTTTTTTTTACAACTTCTGTAATACCGTCCATCTTTTCTGCCTAAAACTCTAAGTCATATAGTTAATCGTATTATGTTCCCAACCCATTGGATTATCTGAACCATGAAAGAATTGGATAAACTGACGTAATAATAATAATAAAAAGACTATTTTGAAAGCTAGTCAATGATGACACTCCATGGATTCACCTAATAAGCCGCAGCTAACGTGCAAAAATAAGAGTGAATACCACTTGTAAATAATCAAGAAACATGACAGTATAGGAATACTGAAGGGGACTAAAGGAAACAGACCGACACACTACTATTATCAGCAATATATTCCCGAAAAAAGTCGCAAACTAAGGATAAGGGTTGTGAAATCTTCTAGGATGTTAATTGGTAAAAGTATTGGAGTTGGTGAATGTATTCACAACAATAACCAATCCTTTTTTGCTAAGACACATAAAAAATATGCGGCTGAGTGAGGTAAAGCCTAAAGCAAACAGTAGTAGTATATCATTCGTGGGCGCAGCTAACTCCCCATGAGGTAACTGTATAATTTCCAAGGTAAAAGAGCGCCTGACCGTTAGAAACCAAAATGAAGGAAACATCGTTCCAATAAAGGGAACCAAGGACAATCTTCTTCTAAATCTGGTTTTGCTCAAGGTCTGATAAATGCAAGGAAATATCGAAGAAATTCTGGACGCGGTCGGAATGGTTTGTGGATTCCGAACAGTAGGATCACCGAACAATCAATAAGATAGCAATTACTACCCAAGAAGTGATAAGTCTTGGGCATGGACTTGTAAACCTCCTATTTGCCAAAGAAATGTTGGCCTACTTTCTCCACCCGATATATCGTTTAACCCCTTGAGTGTTTAATGTGAACTGGTATAAAATTAATATGGTACTCTAACAAAAATTGAACTTCAAAAAAGAAATTATTTGATGCAACCATTGCTTTTTCAACTCACCAAACTTGAATCACTAATTGTAGTCATCAATCGTATTAGGATACAAGAAAATTACATCGGATACCAAGAAATCAATAACATCATATATTATCAAATATGCCACATTTCACCATTTTGTTTTTTCTTTTTAATTCAAGAATAGTAACCGATCAAATAAATCATAAATCCCAAAAAATTAATAATTATCTTAATCATAATCAACGATTCTTATTAGCTACAACGGCCCTCACAAATTGCGGATACTAATTGTTAAGAACAAATCGGATTGAAGCTATAGCGTCCAGCATTGGCTGGGATCGAATATTGCGAGATCGGGGTCACAATTGTATCGATTAGAAAACCAAATCGTCGGCATCCCGAAAATTCCACATTCTACGAAGAGCCATATTTTTTTTTTTATTCTGCTTGCTGATCACGATGTCACAATATCAGGCAATCCCGTCATAATTTGATACCGACGAGTATGTTGCAAGGCAGATAAGTTTCTCTTCAACATTGCGGCATATCTTTTGGGAAGAGGTTGAGTTTCCCATATTTTGTTTGCTCTTAAATCCGAACTTTGAAGTCTCGTTTCCGTAGTAGACCAATGAGTTAAAATACACGAGCCATGTTTATTAACATAATGACACGGCTTATTGCAGATGATGCTACTGAATCCGCTGCTTAGTTGTGGTACCACAATTAAGAAGTTTTTCCCCGACGGGCTGCATCAAAACTAATCACAGGTTTGAAAAAAAACGCGCCGTTCTAGTGAGATTGTAATATGAATACTTTACGCTTTGCAGAGATGTAAGGGGCCATTTAGGATTACCTTGTCTTGTTACATGACAAATGAAACTCCGGCCCCATAATCTATCCAAATTGAGTTCAATATCTTCTTGTCATTTTTCCCCACACGTCTTTTGTTTTTCCTTTTTTTGTTTCTAACGTTTTAACAAGAGACGAGGTACTTGACTAAATAATTGTTCGAGGACTTCTACGGGAATTAACCGTTGATACATGGTACAAACAATTAATGTTTAAATTACTTATTTTTTTTTACCAAATCAAGAATCGGACCAGCTAGTTAATAAAGACAGATAGTAAAAAAGTGAAAAGAAGTTAAAAGTAAACAATCTGCATAGGAACATGAAATCGCGTAAACGATGTTCTGATGTTCATGGAAATGGACGTAAGAAAAAATAATTCTCTATGGTGTAACAAAATATCTTCATCCAAATCGAATAGGATTCTTTCTTTGATTTCCAAGAAATGCTCTTGTCTTCCTGGAACCGGTGCAATAATTTTTGAATCCGGTCACCAACAGGTCTAATCCCACCCAGAACAAGTTCTCTTTCAGGCCTTTCAACCAAGTCCAATACGACCCCGTAGAGCAGGTTTTGCTTCAAACTCGAGCCGGTTTCTTGAAAATTGCTTCGGATATGAACTTTGAGTATTCAAAGATGGCCCTCGTATCCAATAGGATTGCCGATAAGATATCGCTTCGTTCCAAAGGCACGCCCCGCTCGTTCCGCTCGCCAACACAATCGATTAATTCCCCAGGTGAAAACATTAGACATCCATCTTCTGAAACCAACCACTTTTGAGGTTAATTGACGTACAAGAATTCTTATATGCTATTATGGATTCTGTACCCCCGGGATCGATAAACTTTTGGATTTATTAACCAAGGTACGACTTTGAACTAGGTTAGCTCCGCTTGAATCAAGAATCCCCAGGGGATTCCAAGAATTTTTGGTACCTTCGTTAAACCTTCACTCTCCGTTCGAGTATCGCTATTGAAATCATAGAAGTACTTATAAGATTTGGTCACTTTTGGAAGACCTGCGTTATGTCACCAGATCTCGATTTTTCATATAGAAATGTAACTCAGGTCTCTCCTTCGTAAAAGATTTCTCCATAATGGCATGAAACAGTAGCTACGAGTGGGCCAAATAGGGCTTAGCCGATCTTATAACTAAGGAGTCAACCGAAAATTATGATCTGACCAGATTTTTCGGGACTGTGGTTGCTATTTGAATAGACATCATTGTCACAAAAAAATGGTACAATAATAAGTTGGTAGATGTCTCTTCCCAGATCGTGAGGGAGAAAGGCCAATCAAATGGAAGGATTCAAAAAGTATGTTTACTGACTGGTCGGATCTATAAATCCTCCATTCATTATTAAACAGTATTTAAGTACTGAGTATGGAAAGTCTGTGAAAATTGTTCAAGTAGCAAATATTTCTTTAACAAGATCTGTTATAAGTTATTAAATGGTAGAGAATAGAAAATGCTATTTTAGGTACAATCGTGCCGAAGGGGACCCAGCAAAGCCTAAATGGTCTATGGATCCGTTCTTTTGTCATATTGTATATTTGGAAACATTGAAAACATTTTTGGGGGGGGCCAATGCGAAACAATTGGTGGATGACAAAATTATCAAGATGGGCATCCTTATGTCGATTAACAAGTACCAATAGTCCTTGATGTTGGGTAAGTGATTGAATCATGGCTTGTAAAAAAAAGGATTGATATTTGTGCGATCAATCCATTATCGGAAATTCATCCTGAACTTGCTATCTTCTTTTTCCGGTATACGAAATAGTGGACTTGACTAACTCATCTTATGAATCTCGAATCAGATCATTTGTTCTACCTCAACAAAAGGCAAGCGTTGGTGAACCTATTCGGAGAACCTTTGTGCTCTGATCCCAGTTCAATACTAAGCAATTCCGAACTAATTGAATACTTGTGTGAGAAATTCCTAGAATTGACTTGCCATTTCCATGAAGGATATAATTGACAACTCTAAGTTGGAACATTATCCTTTTCCGCAGGAGATTTGAGGAAAAACAGTGTTGCTACATTATGCATCAGCTATTGCAATGTGATACGGGTCGAACCAAAACAAAATACGTTTTATTGGTAGGGTGATCCGTGGACATAGATCCAATTCCATTTTTTGATTCCTTAGAAATGTTTTTTATGTTTCGGTGGTATCAAAGGGCGCTGTGCCTGGTATCTTATCGCCTCTCAGGAAAATAAATATCTCCAGGAAATATTTTTAGTTCAAATTTTTTGTTTTTCTCTCCACCGACTAATCCATACTGACTTCTTGTATTTAAGGCGAGTTGGTATATACTCCAATGATACGTTGTCCGGACCATTATCGACGACGCTCGGGGTAAGATATGCACTTCTTCGAGAATGAAAAAAAACCGATCTACTTTCGTTTATGGTATTTCGGACATAAATTCTTTTGGTCCTCGATACTCAATAAATCATAGTTTTTTGTATGATTGAATTGACCTCTACGGGTGCCATATTTAGTAATTCCGAATTGCTTTCTCGTATCGTGGATCATCAAAATAGCAAGGAATGACTATTTCTACGTAAAATACATGTTTTGGTATTTCGAGCGAAATTACCAAAACAGGGTATAGTTCGTTCTCTCGTTCTGATTGTATTGTAATGGAGAGGAATATATTCTTCGCTTTTTCGCCCAAGAACTAAGAATTCCTGGATGAATAGAAGGATATATGGAATTCAATGACCATTGACATCGTTTGATCAGGTCTTATGTATATAGTCAATAATCTTCTACTTTTTTACCAGAAGTATCCAACAGATTTATGTCTTATTAGACCATTAGTCATTTGATAGGGTCGGAGAATTATCTTTCGTGCGAAAGAAAAAAGAATATAACAGTCATTTGATATGGTACCTTGTGCGAGCGAAAAAAGACACTATACTCGATCTTGCACGGAACTCCCGCTAATATCCAAAAGACAGTTTTTGATAATAGATGAAAACATTACCAATATGTATATTCAGGTGCATGGTGGACATCGGTACCAGGCATTTCTCCATTCTGATTCAGAATAAATCTGTTTTTCGTACCTTCTTCTTTAAATGAAACGTGGACGTTCCAGCCCGAAGATCAGCAATCACCTGTTCGATTCTACATATTGATATTTTGAACTAAAATAAAACTTTTTTGTGGATATTACATTAGTAGAATATTCCCGACTCTCAATAGTACACCCCTACAATCTATAGAAATAGAAAAGCAGGATGCCCATGACGGATACGTGTGGAATGACAACAATCCTCATTGAATTTAACCGCTTTTCCATTAGAAGGAGCTAGTACATGATCGGCAGTACAGCCTGTGAATACTCCACGGTAGAAAAGTTTTAATGTTAGTGAGTTCCTGGTTCCCCAATTGATTGACCCGCAATAATACATACAGCTTCTCCCAAATGCGACCAGGTCGCCATGAGTAGGATCGAATAACATAATTGGCAGACCAAGATGTAACTGCAAGTAAAGGGGGTCGAATCTATTGGTGGTGCTCGAAAGGTTGAGAATCGATTGACAAGATCACAATCCAATATCTTGATTTCGAGTGGCAAGGCATCGTAGACCGCTATATATATCGTCTGCTAATCACGACCAATTAGGTTTGGACAAAACATTTTCCGTCATCATTTCGAGGACTCACGAAAATACTCGGATAGTGCCAAATCGTTCTACGTACCAATAATATGTTGAAAATACTTAACAAGTCTACGTGTGAGGATCCAGCATCTGATGTGTACAGCATTCTACAAACTACTCTGCGGGCTCCTACAGGGAAATTATATTTCTGTCAAAGAACGGCCTTCCGTAAATTGCTTTGCAGGGTAACTCAATCCATTTGTACTGGGGATCCGACATTAATCCTCTCATACCTACTAATTGGTGTATCTGAGAGCATTGCTTAGCTCCCGAAAAAGGGACATTAGATATACGTTAGAAGGATCAGTCCATCCGAAAATTAGGATTCATTTCTTGTCTCAACTATTCACTGTAGCCTACCATATTCAATGGAATTGACGTATGTTTCTACCGCGTGTACAAAAAATTCCCATAAGATGGGGTTTATCCAAAATAAAACTTTGTTGTCAGGTCTTGGGACTAAACCATCCTTCGAAGGGATGTGTTTAAAAGAGCATCAACCTAATGAAATAGATGTAGCAGTGCTTGTTGTGCAACCAAAGTCTTACTTGACCAAGATATGTGATGTAATATGCCATTCCGAATGATCATAACCGCTAATAAGTCGTAATACACAGTCCATTTACACTTTAATTGTGAAAGACCAGATCGGCCCGTTCTGCCTAAGTACAGTAACCTTTTATATTTTTTCTGCTAAGTAGGATTCGACAGGACCTGAGTTAGTGATTCGAAAATCCTTTCCTCAATCTCAATATGATTCACGCAGAAATTAAGAAATTAGGATACCAGTTGTAAATGGGGAGACCGAATCCAAGGGCAAGAACATGCCCTCATATGATTTCTTAGTTTAGATAGCGTATGAGTAGGCTCGACAAACCCCTGTATGCCCGCTTCTCTATTCCCGATAAACAGAATAGGGCAAGAGTTAGTTCGAATGTATATACAACGGATTTCCTTTGTTACCACTTCCTTCTATTGTAGTGCCATACAATCTCATGGATAAGTTACCAAAGATAATATGACCTTCGATGGGAAACTTCTCTTGCGCCAAGACACGTTGATCTAGTTCTCCATCGGAGCACCAGGATATCTAACTAATTCGTTTAGTGTGATAAGCTCAAGTGCATCATAGGAACTAGAAAAATAGGGTTCGTTCTTGTTCAGTATACTATAGTCTTTTTTTTATTGTACAACCTTTGTATTTGGTAGTTTCCTCAACTATTATCGATATGGATTAACCTATTTGCACAAATACCTCGACGATCCGATCGTAAATTAAATAGAGTCGATAAGCATATCTGATGTTGGACGGAAATAGGATCCCCAATAGTGGAGACAAGACATATGAGAAAACATAGTAAACGAGCCTCCGCTTGCGCTTCCAAAGATAAAGGTCCATGAACACCCATGATCCCCATCAAAGTCTGCATTGAAGCCCTTACAAACTAATGGATAAACAAAGAGCGCGTACCTCCACTAAAAAGGGTTGGAAACGCTGTATGCTAATCTGTGCCGGGGGGTGACTCTATTGCAATAAACAGGATGCCCCGCATAACTCTTGAGTATTTCCCTAAAGGGGTCTTTTGCCCGAATTGTCTTTGAGCAATTCCTAATGTTAGAAGCAACATGTGTCTGATTAGACCACGAATTACAAATGTTTGGAAAAGCTCTATGCTATTTCTCGAGGTAATCCACAGAGGTAATGAAAGCGAAGGACCACGACAATGACGGAAGTACCGAATAATCGACACGTTTACCAAGCAGAGTCTCACGAAATCTTCCCTCTTTGCTTCAATACATCTGAGAAAATGACTTGTAAACTTTATTAGGACCATCTCATTGGTTGTCCACGGATTCCATTTACAAGAAGTTATCCACGCCTCTAGCTACCAATGTCTCCTGACACATACTATTCCCATTGGCGTAGATCTAATTGTGCTAATAGATTTCGGTAAGAGTATTATTACGATAGAGAAAATCGGTCTAGAGAGTTCAAGGAATATCCCAACTCATTAGTTTACCCCCATATATCTGAATGATGGTCTCAAATCGGGAGGAAGAAACTGTTAAATAAGCACAAAACCATTCCATTCTGGTTTACATTTGTTCGAATAAAATGTTTAGCTTGAGCTAATTCCATGCGCTAACCAAAAAAAAATCCTTTTTCTTCTAATTTTATATTTCCCATCATTTCCAGTGGACCCCCCTCCCCTAAAATTCCTTCCATTCTGCTAATGAATACCTGTAATAATTCGCAAATCTGAATCGGCCTGAATTGTTCCGATAGCACCTGCTCGATAGAGTTTCTCGATTTCGAAATGCCTCGAAGCCTTGGGTATAGTAAAAAAAAAAGTGGTATGCTGTATTTCCGAGATGGATTCATATTCGAATAAAACCTCGTAATCGTAAGAAAGTAGGTTTTTCGCTATGGGCCTAGCAAAGAAAATCGAGATAGGTTCATGTAGGATTGGATTCCACTTTTAAAATCGGACCGAGTGAAGGTTTCCGTTCATCCGGCCCAAGGAGTTACTCAAAAGGGGATTGTACTTATTTAAAAGTGTGTTCGAAAACCATACAACAAAAGAACACTTCCTAATCAAGTTACCACTAAGGACAACGATCATTCTTCTTTTTTATTTAATTTCCGAAATTACTTATGGACAAAATAAAATGTTTTTTTTTTTAGGAGATTTTGAGTTACGTCTACTCCCGTCAAATGATGAATCCCCTTAAAAGAATATTGGGGACCGTAAGGGATACTGTCTATATATCGTTCTATTCGATCCTTAGGCCATACCACCTCGATGGTATCACCATGATGCCACCTGGAAGCATATTGCGGAAGATAGACTTCTTGTAACCATGCTATATTTGCTTGCTTAAACAGGAAATCTCTTATAAAGAAAGAAATGGAATAGCTGATCCACAAAAAAGTGTTTTTTTTCACGAGGTATAAATAGCAATTCCTATTATACCGGAATCGACCATGGATCAATCCCCTTGCATTGGAAGTATTGAATACACCTATAATTCTGAGTTGTGTACTTTACTTCTCCCAAAAACCACATGTCATTAGCGGGGGCACCCCAATCGGACTTGAATGGGATGACAGTTTCTCAGTCCGAATCTTGTAAAAACGAAAATTTTGATCAACAGCACACCCGCAGTTTACTAGGCCTTCTAATTCCTTAAGGGGTTTATCTAAAGATTCGCGATATAACTAGGTAGAACGTTTCAAATACCACAATGAGTCACTGGACATGGTTGTTTGATGTATCCCATTTGATA
>PYDT01002549.1:0-10988 GCA_004837865.1 Musa balbisiana | reverse complement strand
CAGTCATCTCTAATTCAAGAAGAAAATATAGCATCTCATCCATGCACCCACAGCACTATAAAATAGCTCACCCCCCCTCCCCTTTCTTTTGCACTCACGCACCTATTCCAAGAGGCCCATCAACCAGACCCTCAACTACCTCACCATGATCACTTCTCGCTATGCTTTCTCCTCCGCCGTCTCTACCTCTCATTCTCCCCGCTGTGGCGCTGTACCCATCCGTGGACCTCAGACCCCCATGTACTGAGATTGTCATGTTTTTGTGGTTTTGTTTTTTTTTTTTTTTCGCATCCTCCCCATTATAACTTTCCAGTAGAACAAGGTCTCCGAACTCTCTCAGTTGCTGGCCGTCCAGCAAAGGTAGTGAGCGGAATGCACTATAACCTCACACTTCCGTGAGATGGATTATCCACTGCTAAGTTACGTGGCAGTTAATCAGGCGTTGTCTCTGTGTTTCACGTCGAGAATTCTGTGCAGAGGAAGAGATGTTCAAAGGTGGCTTATTATCCAAAACAAAACCTTCTAAATCTATGTATAAATGTGGGGTTCATCAAGAATAAGCAAGAAAGGTACTTCGAAATTGTGGATTCCCATCGCAGAGAGGTTAGAAGCATCGTCCATTATTAATGGATCGTTCTTTCTAATACTCTATCCCAGAGTTATCAGTATGGATAAATCTGTTCCTATCTAAACGGAACGCTATTGGATCAAATAACAAAGACAATGTGAGAAAGGGATGGCTTTTCTCGGATGAATGAAAATTTCATTCATGTTAACAGGAGAAAGGATTCCATTCATTAGCCGTAAAGATATGTCTGGTGGCCATGAAAAAGGGATTAAGTGGAACAGGATTGGCCGGGTGTAGAGTCGTGGAAACATTTTTTATCCATATTTGGACCTTAGCTCCATGGCACCATATGCTACTGCTGAAACATGGACGAATGAAATCTTAGATCAAAACACTAGTATGGCTGATATGAAAGGCCTACAAGAATCTTGAACGGCGAAAACCAGAGTCTACTCACTACATCAAACAATTCCATTAATGAAACCATGTAAAATCCATCGGAAAATAAAAAAATTACGCATGTCCGATGAAATGCTTGTTGACTATTACTGCTCATAACGAATCATGGTTTAACTGAATAACTAAAGAAATAGATAGACCTTTCTCCTTCGTTCAGGTCGATTGATTTCTCAATTGGAAGATCCCCACTTGGATAATACATTTATACGGTTGACCGAGCCTAATTCTAATGTTTGTTCCGAAAGCAAAGATATCCACGGAGGCGGTTATCCTATTCAGATATTCAGACCAAGAGGTACTGGATTCTCTTTCGGACGGCCCTGAAGGAGAAGGAAGGCCGGAAGCCACAGAGTCGGTCTCCAAACAGACGTCTGTCTATTCTCTAATGCACCCGAACCCGATCCATTTTGGGAACGTCCAGTGCCAAAGTCACTGAATGGGTAGGCGCCAATCCTAAACGGACTATATAATGTACTTTATCTGCGGGTTATGGGTACTGGTGGGTTATTTACCAGAGGTTTTACAATATACCCGTGGGTGATGCATCTGACCATATACTCGGGGGTGGGTGAGGGGCGGACGATTCCAAACGGATCCTAATTTCCTTAGAGAGAGAAGACGCCAAGATTTCGTGAGCCCTGCCCGCACCTATTCAATTCCAACAGGATCGGACTCGGATAGTGGGGGTGCGGAAGAATTCGTATTAAAAAAGATAAGATACTCGGTATATCAATATTGATTAGATCCGAAATCTGTTATTGAAATTGCTCATTCAATGAGCATTCCTCAATAGTATGCTTGAAGAGGACTCGAACCTCCACGCTCTGTAGCACGAGATTTGCGTCTCGCGGTCTACCTTTCACCATCAAGGCAGCTTGAAAGTTGAAATCGTATTCCATGGAATATGATATCATCTAATGTGATATATGGAATATATGACAAGGTGGGAGTGTTGGAGTATTTCTATCGATTCGGTCAGTCATAAGGCCCGGGTCAGACATCAATGCGTCGATTGAATTATCGGAGGATACCTTATATATATCAACAAGAGGTACAATCAAACCTATTGCTCGAGTCATAGAAGCCCAAAAAAGAAGTGAATCTGGTACCGAAATAGCGATCGATATGTCAAAAAGCAGTCCGATTACGGCCTATTACTAATCCTAAATAGAATGTAACGACCGTAGCGCTCCTAGAAACATAGTATCATTTACATACGCTCGAATGGACCAAACCTAAGAATAAAGGAATTACATAACTAGTCCGGGCTGTGCGGTTGGGAATGGAACATTATAATTATGCGGATCGAGGTCGATTCCATGATTATAAGGTCATAACCCCAGCCATTCCCAGTTGGGTTGGGGCGGAAACAGACCTATAATTTTTTATTCCAGTTAGTAAGAGGGATCTGAACTAAGAAAATAGGAGCTAGAGCTGAAAGAGGGTATCCTGAGCAATTGCAAGAAGTGGGTTATTGTATTCCTGGTATAGTAGAAGATGCTATCCACACATACAGTCATACTCAATTCGATGGAATTGTTTGATCTTAACAGGAGATCTTCATAATTTCGCACGTAAGGGGTATTTCTGATTTCGTCAAGTCATTACATATAACTTGTTATTTTAGCTAATAGTAGATAGAAACCACGCTCGTAAGGGTCATATTGAAACCAAGAAATATAGGCCGGGCCTGCCATCCACACGCATAGATGGAGTTTCGAAAAAAACCTGCTAGTGGAGGAAGACCTCCAGGGATAAGCGACATAGGGCTGAACGAGAGCAGAGATGAGCCAAAAAGGATCTTTCGGTATAATCCTGCATAATCAGACTGTGTATCAGTTCCGTTGCGTAGACAAATAATACAATGCAAGCAAAAGTTCCTAATTCATGGAGATCTAGAAACAGCATATAAGTTAGATGCTTGCATATCATCATTTGGAGTCTACAAAATTATTCCAATCATACATATCCATTGACGATTGGACGACGCATATGAAGACGAACGTTTCATGATGTTTGAGTAATAGCAATGGATTCCCAATATCATGCTAGAATAGCTAGGCTTCAGAAGAAAAGATGCCATCGTTTGATGAGAAATAAAAAGGCAATATCGAAAATTCGGTGGCTGCGAAGCTGAAGCAGCTACTTCGAGTAGACAGAAAGAAAAAGCAACGACTGGAGGGGGAGAGTCAGAGTCGAAAAAGAGGCTCCTACGTCTTTATCTCATTCAAACCGTGATGAGACTTCATCTCGCACGGCTCCTAAGGATAAAAAGACCAAGAAGAACTCATCTTCTTTCCTTGGGGAGTTACTTCCATGGCGTATGTATAAAGACCGAATCCATTCGATTTCTAAGAAAGGATTACTAATCCTTAACTTTTCGAGGATACTGCATCCAGTGGTTTGTGATATGACTGACTTTTTTCATCCTCGACCTTGGTTTCCTGTAGGAGCAAGTCAGAAAGATGAGAAATAGAACCATCTGATTTGATTAGTTCTCAATAGCCAGGCGATGATCATCTTGGGTGTCCTTTTGTCACGGATGTCCTATACAATCGTAGCTCTGAAGGAGGGCAGAAACCAACGATGTAGAATCTACATCGATAATTCAAGCATTGTATACGTCATTAGTCCGATCCTTGTAGGAAACTACCCGTAATAACGAACTTGCAAAAGGATCTGTTTATCATAAAGAGATCGTTGGCCGCCCTGCTTTCACTGTAATTGTTATTTGAACAAAAAAGACACAATAAATTTTGGTTTAAAAGTTATTGTCTGGTCCGATGGGGATAGCATTTCTCTTCTGCATGTCTATGGAGTTTTGAAAAATCAAACATCTCAGAGATAGAATAGAGGTAGAATTGTCGAACGAACCGCAACTCCTTCGTATACGTCAGGAGTCATCTGATGAAAAGGGGCTGGGGAAAGTTGAACCCAATTCCTACAGTGATGGATATAAGCGCAATTGAAAATTCCTGGGGAGTTATACATTGTTGTATTGATAAGACCCATTCACTATTTCTTGAAGCTCGATCTCCCCCCCAGATGAACAATATAGCCACGGAAACATGAACCAGAATAGAAGACTTGGCCCCACACCGAGTAAATATTCATAGTAGCCTCAGTAGACCGTACATCTATCTGGTATATCCAGTAATAGGTAGGAACTAAACTGAAACATTCTGGAGCTACACAGATAGTTATTTAAATCGTTAGCACCACATAAAAAAAATTCCTCCTAGGAGTAGCTGTTAATACGAATAACAGAAATATGTTATAGACATTTCTGTTACATCAATGTACTCTACGGAAGAGGAATACATAGAGTTGAACATAGTAAAATAAGAAATGAAAAGATTTCGTTGAAAATTGTCGTTTGGAAATCCGAAAGCTAATTTAGGTTCTTTATCAATCGGAACAATAGGGGCCGTTAGGCGATTACTAAACTTGTTGAAGAGATGAAATAGAGAACCAAGGTCTATCCTTTTGATCAGAGGGTGAATCGTCATTCAGAAGAAGAATTAGGCCAAACAAAAATTAGGCTAATCTGGGAAAATGAAACTCCCTGGAAGGAAGCAAATTGAAAAGCTTTCATGAAAAATCTTCGTTAGATCGAGAAGGAAGGTTTCATTCTGTACATGGCCAGATCCTGAATTAGTACGGCATCAATCTCCGAAAAAAGTCCAATTGTTCGACCTTCTATTTTTGGAATGGGAATTCGGAATCCCCATGAATGGCTCAACCTATTCCATGATATTTCCAATAAGATCCTATTTTATTCTTAAGCAAAGCCCCGAGAGGGATAGTTGTAAGATGATGTTCATCTTTCTTTACATTTTGTTGTTCGAGAAAGTATCGTCCGATTCTTTTTCTATTGATTCCTGTGTTCGATCGGAATGTATGATCCATGTGTCTATATAGATCCTGTCAGGATTAACGAAAATGTGCAAAAGCCTATTTGCTCTGCCCATTCTTGAGTCTCTTCCTTTTTGCGCTATGGATCGCCACTACCTTTGGAAAGCATCTACTAATTCGGGAACTTAATTTGAAAGCATATTTCGACCCGGACGTTTTCGGGATGCCTAAACCAACGAATGGCAAGTGCTTTTCCTTGTGTAGACTATTCAATAGGAAAACTTGATGGTAGACCGCTACACGTCTTGCTTTTTTAATTGCTATATCGGGAGTTACTCCACGTATTGCTGACGTAAAACAGATAGTGATTGTTTCTGGCTTTTGTTGAATCTTTTTCTGGCTCGATGGATAATTTGATAAGCCAATGATTTTTTCCCGGTTTCAGAATACGGTTAACCAACATGTAACTAAAAGATTACCCGATAAATGGATCGGATTTGCAGTTTTTCTTCTGATAGTAACTCGAAGATGGACATGGGCGTGGAAAAGAGGTTCAAGAATCAGTTGTCTTTTATAAGGGCTTAAAAAACCGACTTACTTATTGGCTTTTTGACCATATTGTCGGGTGGGTCCGAAAAAGTAGAAAGATCTACCAAAGCCGGAAATACGATTTCATACGATACGGCTTTCCACAGATTCTATCTGTATCTATGAGATCGAGTATGGAATTCTGTTTACTCACTTTAAAAATTGAGTATCCGTTTCACTCCTTTCTGCTTAGGCTGGAATCTGTATTTTACTATCCATACGGTCGAGTCCTTAGGTTTCGAAATAGTGTATGTAAAAGAAAGTGCTTCGAATCATTGCTCTTTGACTCGGGGACCTTTCTAAAAAAGTCGAGTATTTCGAATTGTTGTTGACACGGACAAAGTAAGGGAAAACCTCTGAAATGATTTAAATATTGGACCTGGGACTATAAAAAAAAAAAAATTGTTTTTTTTTTAAGTTTTTTTTTTTTTTTTTCCGAACGAATATATTGTAGAAAAGAAGATCTTTGTCTCATGTAGACATGCTCAGTACCCTTACGAACTTTCGTTATTGGGTTAGCCATACACTCAAATGTTTCTAGGCGATTCACTGCATATCAAATGATACAAGTCTGGATAAGAATCTACAACGAACTAGAACGCCCTTGTCGACGATCCTTTACTCCGACAGCATCTAGGGTTCCTCGAACAAGGTGATATCTCACACGGG
Source organism: Musa balbisiana (assembly GCA_004837865.1). Classification (NCBI taxonomy): domain Eukaryota; kingdom Viridiplantae; phylum Streptophyta; class Magnoliopsida; order Zingiberales; family Musaceae; genus Musa; species Musa balbisiana. The sequence continues at coordinate 4,849 of PYDT01002549.1, read as the reverse complement.
GTAATCCTAACCTTCCTCCTATTAATAATACTACAGAATGTTCTTGTAAATTATGGCAATACCATTTATAAGCAGTGATTTCAATCCAGGGTTTAATCGTACTCTGGCAACTTTCGTACGGCAGGGAGTTGGGTTTTTGGGGGTGTAGGGAAAAGTTGACAGATAAGTCACCTTAGGTCACTCTAACAGAAACCGTACATGAGATTGTCACCTCTACGGCTCCCGTTCAATTCTTCGAAGAATTGGATCTGTTTCTTCGTTCGAGAATTCCTCCCTATTCCACTCCGGCCCGAAGAGTACTAAGGACCATTCAGTCCGTTTCATGTTCCAATGAAATTCCATTTATGATCAAAGGGGGAAGATTATTATTTACAAAACATAGCGGATAAAAATCACTTCTAATAAGAACAGAAATCTTTCTCGATCAATCCCGTGCCCTTATTTTTCGAGGATCAGAAAAGATCCTTTTCGAGTTGATTGTTCATTTGGAATCTGAGGATCTCTACTTCTACCTTCTTTTGAAGATCTACTTATTTTTTTTTGCGTATTCTTGATTCATTTAGATTTTCTTTCCATCTCTTTTCTTTTTATTCCTTCCATCATCCTTAAGTTAAATGGGTTGTTGATTCCTGTTAGAATCTGACCCCATTGTCTCTCGAGCGAAAGGGTACGAAATAAATCAGATTTATTTTCGATCAAAACCAAAAGTACTATGTGAAATCTTCGGGTTTTTTCCTCTTCCTCTATCCCTACCCCAGCGTTGAACAAGAGAGAACCTGTCTCGGTAGCATCGATTATTATAATTCCAAAGTCCCTTCCCCCCCCCGATCCTCCCAAGGAACATCCCGATTGGATCCAAAATTGACGGGTAGTTGCGCTTATCCATGCGGTTAGCAACTCTTCAAAAGGATTCATTTCTGAACGATCCTTGGCTTTCGTGCTTAGGAGTCGTCGAGATCCTTTCGATGACCTAGTTGGTTGGGTATATCCATATGATCCGATCGATTGCGGTAAGGCCGGCAGTAGCAATGGAACACGGGGAAAGTATACAGAAACGACAGTTTTTTCCTATTATAATTATATTAGTAGAGTGAGTGATACCGGTTCGGATTATATAGTAGTAGTAGTGATCCGGTTCGGTTGAGTCCTTTCTTCCGTGATGAACTGTTGGCACCAGTCCTACAATTTTGTTCTCTGTTGACCGAGGAGAAAGGGGGCTCCGCGGAAGAGGGTTGTACCGTGAGAGAAGCAAGGAGGTCAACCTGCTTCAAATATACACATGGATCTGGCAATGAATGGGTTGAGGACCCTCATGTCGATTCCCGAATGAATCAGTCTTTCCACAGAGGTAAGCTTTTGCCTGCTGGGCAAGCGTATAGTAGTTACAAATTCTGTCTCGGTAGACATGTATTTCTATTACTAATAGATTAATATTTCTATTCACTATGAAATTATTTTCTATAACTATGAAATTATAATGAAAATGCCGTATTAATGGTGGGTTCCCATTATCCTTTTTCCTTGTATGTATCCTAAGAAAAGGAATTGTCCTTATATTTGCAAGGTCTCAAAAAAGGGGGGAACACATGGAAACTTCTTGAATTGATTTAAAGAAATGTAGCTCCAGTTTCCTTCGAATGGTAAGCTTTGGCGCAAGAAGAAGGGGTGATCTTACATCTTGACTTGGGTTCTGCTATCCCCTCTTTTTTAACATACCGATCGGTTTCTTCTCCGACCAGTAGCGAATTAACATCTGAGACCAATCTTCTCATGTCAAACCGGCTCTGCTCGATTTAGCTCGGAAAATCGTACGGATTTTATGACACCCTGGCTATTGCCGAATCCGTAGTCCCATCCTATTTCCGCCGTAGGAGCAGTTGACAATTGAATCCATTTTTCCCCATTATTTTTTACTATCCATGAAGATACCCCTTATTTTACTATCCATAATAGTCGAAAGAGGCCCCGGCTCCCAGTTGTTCAGGATGTGTCGTTGAGTTTCTTCTCGACCCTTGCCTTAGGATTAGTTAGTTCTATTCTCGTGGACCGGCAGTGGATTAACTGTGCGGGTAGAGTGTCCACCTTGGACGTGTTGAATCATCATTTCGAGCCTGATTATCCCTAAAAGCCCGCATTAGTTTTTTCTATTTGACTTGCTCCCACCGCCGTGATCGAACGAGAATGGATAAGATGCGTGTGGATTGACGGATAGGGTAGGGATGACTATATGCTAGGGAGCGAACCTCCAGGCAATTGAAGCGCAAGATACAAGTTATGCCTTAAATGAGAGAATTCCTCATCCTTGTCTACGAACAAGGAGCTCATAGTAATGGCAACTATGAATCTCATGAGGTTCGATCCTCTGGCTCAGGATGAACGCTGGCGGCATGCTTAAACACATGCAAGTCGACGGAAGGGTGTTTCCAGTGGCGGACGGGTGAGACGCTAGAACTCCCTTGGTGTGGGAATCAACAACTGAAAACGGTTGCTAATACCCTCCGTAGGCTGAGATCAAAAGGGGAATCCGCCCGAGGAGGGGGCTTGCGTCTGATTAGCTATTGGTTAGGTAAATAGCTTACCGGCTTGCTGGCGTACTGGTCCGAGAGAATGATCAGCCACACTGGGACTGATACACTGCCCATACTCCTACGGGAGGCAGCATGGGAATTTTCCGCAATGGTAGAGAATCCTGAACGGAGCAAGCCGCGTGAGGTAGAAGCCCCGGGTCGGAACTTCCTTTTCTCGGAGAAGAAAAATGCGTTTCTAGGAATAAGCATCGGCTACTCTGTGCCAGCACCGCGTAAGACATAGGATGCACGCGTTCATCCGGAATGATTGGGCGCTAAGCGGCGTAGTGGCTTTTCACGTCCGCCGTCAAATCCCGGGCTCAACCCTGGACAGGCGGTGGAAACTACCAATCCTGAGTACGTATCGGGGCTAGAGGGATTCCCGGTGGAGCGGTAAATGCTTAGAGATCGGAAAGAACATCAACGGCGAAATCACTCGTGCTTGGCCGACACTGACACTGAGAGACGAACTAGGGAGCAAATGGGCTTACGATGCCCCAGTAGTCCTAGCCGTAAACTATGGATACTAGGCGCTGTGGCTATCGACCCGTGCAGTGCTGTAGCTAAACGGCGTGAGTACCCGCCTGGGAGTACGTTCGCAAGATGAACCCAAGGAATTGACGGGGGCCCGCACAAGCGGTTTAGCTGTGGTTTTTATCGGATGCAAAGCGAAGAACCTTACCAGGCTTGACATGCCGTGAATCCTCTTTAAGAGAGAGGTGTGCCTTCGGGACGCGTACACAGGTGTTTGCATTGGCTGTCCGTCCGCTCGTGCCGTAAAGGTGTTGGGTTAAGGTCCCGCACGAGCGAACCCTCGTGTTAGTTGCCACCACCATTGAGTTGGAACCCCTGAACGACTGCCGGGATACGCCGGATGAGGTGGGGAGACGTCCAAGTCATCATGCCCCTTATGCCCTGGGCGACACCTGCTACAATGGCGGGACAAGGGGCGCGATCCCGCGAGTGTGAGCTAACCCCAAAAACCCGTCCTCGTTCGGATTGCCAGGCTGCAACTCGCCTGCGATGAATCCGGAATCGCTAGTAATCGCCGGTCAGCCATCCGTCTGTGATTCGTTTCCCGGGCCTTGTACACACACGCCTTCCACACTATGGAGCTGTCCATGCCCGAATTCGTTACCTTAACCGCAAGAGTGGGATAGCCGAAGGCGGGGCTGTGACTGGAGAAGTCGTAACAGGTAGCCGTACTGGACTTGCGCTGGATCACCTCCTTTCAGGGAGAGCTAATTCTTATGCTTGTTGGGTATTTTGGTTTGACACGGCTTCCCCCCAAAAAAGAAGCGAGCTAACGTCTGAGCTAAGCTTGGATATGGAATCTTCTTTCGTTTCTCGACTGTGAAGTAAGACCAGCTCATGAGCTTTATTATCCTAGTCGAACAAGTTTATTTTGCTATGATCCCCTTTTTTTACGTCCCCCTGTCCCTCCCGTGTGTGGCGACATGGGTAACGTAAAAAAGGAAAGAGAGGGATTGGTTTTTCTCGCTTTTGTCATAGCCGGCTCCCACTGGGAGGCCCACACGAACGGGCTATTTTTTGGTTAGCTCAGTGTAGAGCGCGCCCCTGAATATTGCGTCGTGTGCCTGGGCTGTGATGCTTTCTCAGCCACATGTATGTTCATGTGCTCATCACGCATGACCGTAGATGTGGATCACCAAGGCACTTCCATGCGTACTCCTCCTGTTCGCATCGGATTTTGAAACCAAACTTTGCCTCAGGAGGATAGATGGGGCGATTCAGGTGAGATCCAATTAGATCTAACTTTCTATTCACTCGTGGATCCGGGCGGTCCGGGGGGACCCCAGGCTCCTCTCTTCTCGAGAATCCTACATCTATCGTGTAGGACAGCTAATCTCTCGAGCACAGGTTAGGTTCGGCCTCATGGGGAAAATGGAGAACCTAACAAACGGGAAAATGGAGCCCCTACCAACGCATCTTCACGACCAAGAACTACGAGATCGCGCCCTTTCATTCTGGGGGACGGGGGATCGTACCATTCGAGACTTTTTTCGCTTTTTCCCGCGGTCTGGAGAAAGCAGCAATCAATAGGATTTCCTCATCCTCCCTTCCCGAAAGGAGAACGTGCAATTCTTTTTCCTTTCCGCAGGGACCAGGAGATTGGTATCTCGCCATAAGAAGAATGCTTGTATAAATCCTCTCTTCCTGTCTTCGACCCCCTCCAGAGTCCTACGAGCGCCCCCCGGCAGTGCAATGGGATGTGTCCTATTTATCTCTCCTGACTCGAATTGGAGCAGGTTTTAAAAAGT
>PYDT01000714.1:0-10988 GCA_004837865.1 Musa balbisiana | reverse complement strand
ATATAAATTGTCTCGGGGAGAGATGGCTGATGGTCTAGCTCCGTCTTGTAAAACCGTATAGTCTAACAAAGAACTATCGAGGGTTCGAATCCCTCGCTCTCCTTTTTTTGCTTGTTGAAATAAATTTGTTTCGTTATTCATTTTGCCCGTTATCTTTCATAAAAAGGCATGGCCCGGCAGGTAACTAGCCGAGCCAGAACCAGGAAAAAAATAGAATAGATTAAAAAGAAAAAGAAGAAAATCTCAACTCAGAGGGGTCATGGAAAGAACAGGGTTCAAATCACGATCGATTCCTTTTTCAAAGCCTGCTGCAGCTGCCACGGGCCTCCCGCATGCCACAAATGCCCCACAAAAAAGAAGAATTCCTAGAACAAAATGGGAGGTCGCCAACCAACTTCTAGGAGAGACATCATTGACTGTCATTGATCTCGTAGGCTACGCCACCCACGACTTTAAAAGAACTAAAGAGCATGAGTCTATATTCTGCCGAACGTCGTTCTTGCCAGGTTGTATGTCTTTTTTTCAGCCACTCAGTCGGCAAACTCTTGGGAACCCCTTAGAGGTTCTAACCATGGAGTCACGAAGATCCCAAAAGATAGTTTCTCTCCAAAAATAATCTCTCAGTCAGGGGGGCACGCATTAGATATTTACCTAAACCAGTAGTTCCTTGAGGCGGATCCACGTTAGCTCCAAGACGTTGTCTCTGCTAGAAGTAAATGCTTTAGCTGGAGAGCGTCTGGCCGCCGGGAGTCCGTAAAACTCACTAGGATAAGCGGTATTATTAAACCAGACACAACAACAAGCGATAAAACCAAGACAGATAAGGCACCTAAACTATAAGACCAGTAGCCTCTCCAAGCCATAACAAATGCACGGCGAGCTGAGCTCGAATCCGTAGTCAATCCTATTTCCGTAGGAAGCAGCAGTTGGACAATGAATCCAATTTTCCCATTATTACATCATACCCATTATTTCGATCCATAAATAGTGCGAAAAGAAAGGCCGGTCCAAGTTGTCAGGAATAGTGGCTTGGCGTTGAGTTTCTCGACCCTTTGCTTAGGATTAGTTTAGTTCTATTTCTCGAGGGACCGGGAAGGGATATAAACTAGCGGTAGAGTGTCACCTTGACGTGGGGAAGTCATCAGTTCGAGCCTGATTATCCCTAAACCAATGTAGTTTCTATTTTGACTTGCTCCCCCGCCAGTGATCGAAGAGGGATGGATTAAGAGGTTGTGGGATGGACGTTGATAGGGAGGGATGACTATATTGCTGGGAGGAACTCAAGGCTAATATGAACGCGCATGGATACCAAGTATGCCTTAGAAATGAAAGAGAATTCGATCGCTTTGGCTACGAACAAGGAAGCTAAAGTAATGCAACTAGAATCTCATGGAGAGTTCGATCCGGCTCAGGATGAAACGCTGGCGGCATGCTTAACATGCAAAGTCGGACGGGAAGTGGTGTTTCCAGTGGCGGAGCAGTGGAAGTAACGCGTAAGAACTGCCCTTGGAGGGGAACAACATGGAAAACGGTGGCTAATACCCCGTAGGCTTAGTGAGCAAAGGAGGAATCCGACCGAGGAGGGGCTTGCGTTGATTAGCTATTGGTGAGGTAATAGCTTACAGGCGATGATCAGTAGCTGGTCCGAGGGAGGATGTCAGCCACAATGGGACTGAGGACGCCAGGGACTCATACGGGAGGCAGCGTGGGGAATTTTCCGCAATGGGCGCGAAAGAATAGACGGGAGCAATGCAGCGTGGCGGTAGAAGGCCCACGCGGTCGTGAATCTTTCTCGGAGAAGAAAACAATGGCGGTAATTGAGGAAAAGCATCGGCTAACTCTGTGGCCAGCTAGCCGCGGTAAGACAGAGGATGCAAGCGTTATCCGGGAATGATTGCGGCGTAAACGTCTGTAGGTGGCTTTTCAAGTCCGCCGGCAAACCCAGGGCGCAAACCATGGACAGGCGGGAACTCCCAAGCTGGAGTACGGTAGGGCAGAGGGAATCCGGTGGGTGGCGCGGTGAAATGCGTAGAGATCGGAAGAACACCCACGGCGAAAGCACTTGCGGGCCGACCCTGACACTGAGAGACGACAAGATAGGGGAGAAAATGGGATTAGATTACACCAGTAGTACTGCCGTAAACGAATGGTACTAGGCGCTGTGCGTATCGACCCGCTGCAGTGCTGTAGCTAACGCGTTAAAGTATCCCGCCTGGGGAGTACGCTTCGCAAAGAATGAACCTTCAAAGGAATTGACGGGGGACCCCGCACAAGAGGTGGAGCAGTGGTTTAATTCGATGCAAAGCGGGGAAGAACTTACCAGGCTTGACATGCCGTGAATCCTCTGGAAAGAGAGGGGTGGCCTCGGAACGCGGACACAGGTGGTGCATGGCTGTCTCAGCTCGTGCCGTTAAGGTGTTGGTTGAAGTCCCGAACGAGAGCAAAACCAGTGTTAGTGCCACCATTGAGTTTGGAAAACCTGACACAGACTGCCCGGGATAAGCAGGAGGAAGGTGGGGATGACGTCAAGTTCATCAGGCACCTTATGCCATGGGGACCCACACGTGCTACAATGGCCGGGACAAAGGGTTACGCGATCCCGCGAGGGTGAGCTAACCCCAAAAACCCGTCCTCAGTTCGGATTGAGGCTGCAACTCGCCTGCATGAAGAGGAATAGCTAGTAATCGCCGGTCAGACATACGCGGTAATTCGTCCCGGGCCTTGTACCACACCGCCCGTCACACTTTGGGAGCTGGCCATGCCGAAGTCGTTCTAACAGCAAGGAGGGGGATGCCGAAGGCGGGGTAGTGAATGGAGTGAAGTCGTAACAAGTAGCGCACACTGGAGGTGCGGCCTGGATCACCTCCTTTTTCAGGGAGAGCTAATTGCGTATTGCTTGTTGGGTTATTTTGGTTGACATGCCACACCAAAAGAAGCGAGGCACGTCTGAGCTAGCTGGATATGGAATCTTCTTTCGTTTCTCGACGGTGAAGTAAAGACAAGCTAATGAGATTATTTATCTAGGTCGGCACAAAGTAGTTGATAGGATCCCTTTTGTTTTACGTCCCATGTCCCTCCGTGTGGCGACATGGGGCACGTAAAAAAGGAAAGAGAGGGGAGGGTTTTTTCTCGCTTTTGGCATAGCAGGCCTTCAAATGGGAGGCACACACGACGGGCTATTAGCTCAGTGGTAGAGCGACGCCCCTGATAAGTGGCGTAGTTGTGCCTGGGGACGGTGAGGGCTCTCAGCCACATGGATAGTTCAATGTGCTCATCAGCGACTGACACGGAGATTGTGGATCACCAAGGCACATTAGCATGGCGCTACTCCTCCTGTTCGAATCGGAGTTTGAAACCAAACTTCTCCTCAGGAGGATAGATGGGGCGATTAAGGTGAGATCCATTAGATAAACTTTCTATTCCACTCGTGGGGATCCGGGGGTCCGGGGGGACCACCACGGCTCTCTCTTCTCGAGAATCCATACATCCCTATCAGTGTATGAAGCTATCCGCTCGAGCACAGTTTAGGTTCGGCACAATGGGAAAATGGAGCACCTAAACACGGGAAAATGGAGCACGAACAACGCATCTTCACAGACCAAGACTACGAGATAGCCCCTTCATTCTGGGGTGACGGCGGGATCGTACCATTCGGCCTTTTTTCATGCTTTTTTCCCGGAGGTCTGGAGAACAGCAGCAATCAATAGGGAGTTTCCTAATCCTCCCTTACCGAAAGGAGAACGTGAAATTCTTTTCCTTCGAAGGGACAGGAGAGTGGATCAGCCATAAGAAGAATGCTGGTATAAATAACTCACTTTCTGGGCTTCGGGGGGGGGGGGGACACCTCAGTCACTACGAGGCCCCCGATTCAAGTGCAAATGGATGTGTAATTTATCTAATCTCTTGCACTCGAAATGGGAGAGGTTTGAAAAAAAGGTCTTGAGGTGTTAGGGTTGGGCCGGGAGGGTCTCTTAACGCCTTATTTTTGTACCATCGGAGTTATTTCACAAGGACTTGTATGGTAAGGGAGAAGGGGGAACAAGCCCACTTGAAGAGCGCAGTACAACGGAACGAGTTGTATGCTGAGTTCGGGAAGGATGAATCGCTCCCGAAAAGAATTCTATGATTCTCTATCAATGGTTGGAATCGTAGGTGGATGATTTACTTCACGGGCGAGGTCTCTGGGTCAAGCCCAGGATGGCCCAGCTGCGACCAGGGAAAAGAATAGAAGAAGCACTGACTCTTTCATGCATACTCACTTGGCTCGGGGGGATATAGCTCAGTTGGTAGAGCTCCGCTCTTCATTGGGTCGTTGCGAGTACGGGTGGAGGTAATTGTTCCAGGGGCGGTAATGATGTACTGGACCTGACACCGGTGGCTCACTTTTTCTAAGTAATGGGGAAGAGACCGAACATGACTGAACGACTTATGAGACAAAAGGATGGGCTGTTGTCAAGAACGTAGAGGAGGTAGGGATGGGCAGTGGTCAGATCTAGTATGGATCGTACAGGACGATATTGGATAGTTACGGCGGCTTCTAGGGTTACTTCATCTGGGATCCCTGGGGAAGAGGATCAAGTTGGCCATTGCGAATTAGATTGATGCACTATCTCCCTTCAACCCCCTTTGAGGCGGAAATGTGGGCAAAAAGGAAGGAAAATCATGGACCGACCCTCGTCTCACCCCCGTAGGAACTACGAGATAACCCCAGGACGCCTTCGGCATCCCAGGGGTCCACGGACGACCATAATAGACCCTGTTCAATAAGTGGACACGCATTAAGCTGTCCGCCTCTCCGGCTTGGGCAGTAAGGGTCGGACGAAGGCAATCCATCGTTCTTAAAACAAGCATGGCTTAAGACCAAAGGTCGGGACGAAAAGGGGGAGAAGCCTCAGTTATGGTTCTCCCTGTAGCTGGATCTCCGGAACCCAAGAACCTAAATGGGATTCCAACTTAAGCACCTTTTGAGATTTTGAGAAGAGTTGCTCTTTGGAGGCACAGTACGATTGAAATGTAAGCTGTGTTCGGGGGGGAAGTTATTGCTATCGTTGGCTCTATGGTAGAATTAGTCGGGGGAGGCTGAGAGGCGGTGGTTACCGTGGCGGATGTCAAGCGGTTCGAGTCAGCTTATCTCCAGCCCGTGACTTAGCTGATAATATTGCTAGCACCATTCGGCAGGTCATTATGATTTATCATTCGTGGACGTTTGCTAAAGATCTTCTATTAAGCCAGCACATTAGGATGGCATAGCCTTAAACGTTAATGGCGAGGTTCAAACGAGGGGAAAGGCTTACGGTGGATACCTAGGCACCCAGAGACGAGGAAGGGCGTAGCAAGCGACCGAAATGCTTCGGGGAGTTGAAAATAAGCATAGATCCGGAGCTTCCCGATTAGGTCAACCTTCGAACGCTGATGAACCATGGGCAGGCAAGAGACCACTGGCGAACGAAACATCTTAGTAGCAGAGGAAAAGAAAGCAAATGCGATTCCCGTAGTAGCGCGAGCGAAAATGGGAGCAGCCTAACGTGAAAAACGGGGTTGTGGGAGAGCAATACAGGCGTCGTGATGCTAGGCGAAGCGGGGGGAAATGACTGCTGCACCTAGATGGCGAACGGCCAGTAGCGCAAAGCATCATAGCTTACGCTCTGACCCGAGTAGGCCATGGGGCACGTGGAATCCCGTGTGAAGTCAGCAAGGACCACCTTGCAAGGCTAAATACTCTGGGTGACCGTAGGCGAAGTTTACGGAGGGAAAGGTGAAAAGAAACCCCATCGGGGAGTGAAAGAGAAAATGAAAACCGTGAGCTCCAAGCAGTGGGAGGAGAATGTGATTTCTGACCGCGTGCCTGTTGCAGAATGAGCCCGGCGACTCATGGCAGGCTTGGTAAGGGAACCCACACGGAGCCGAGCGAAAGCGAAGTAATAGGGCGATTGTCACTGCTTATGGACCCGAACCGGGTGCTCTATCCATGACCAGGATGAAGTTGGGTGAACCTAAGTGGGGTCCGAACGATGATGTTGAAGACATCAGCGGATGAGGTTGGGGTGAGGGGTGGACATGCCACTCGAACCAAGAGCGAGCTGGTTCCCGAATATGCGTTGAGCCGCAGCAGTTGACTGCATCTAGGGGTAAAGCACCGTTTCGGTGCGGGCGCGAGAGCGGTTTCCAAATCGAGGAAACTATGAATACTAGATATGACCCAAAAAAAGAGGGAATCAAGTCGGCCAGTGAGACGATGGGGGATAAGCTTCATCGTCGAGAGGGAAACAGCCCGGATCACAGCTAAAGGCCAAAGGACCGCTCAGTGATAAAGGGAGGTGGGTGCAGAGAAGCCAGGAGGTTTGACTAGAAGCAGACCCTTGAAAGAGTGGCGTAAAGCTCACTGGATCGAGCGCTCTTGCGCCAGATTGAACGGGGGCTAAGCGATCTGCCGAAGCTGTGGGATGTAAAAGCATCGGTGGGGCAGCGTTCCGCTTAGAGCGAAGCACCGCGCAAGCAGGTGTGGACGAGCGGAAGTGAGAATGTCGGCTGAGTAACGCAAAACATTGTGAGAATCCAATGCCCCGAAAACCTAAGGGTTCCTCCGCAATGTTCGTCCACGGAGGGTGACGGGCCTAAGATCAGGCGAAAGGCGTAGTCGATGGACAACAGGTGACATTTCCTGTAATACCCCTTGTTGGTCCGAGGGACGGAGGAGGCTAGGTTACCGAAGGAAGGGTTATCGGTTCAAGGAACGCAGGTGACTTGCTTTTTCAGGGTATAAGAAGGGGTAGAGGAAATGCCGCGAGCCACCGCAAAGTCCGATACCAGGCGCTTACGGGCTGGAAAGTAACCCATGCCATACTCCCAGGAAAAAGCTCGAACGACCTTCAACAAAAGGGTACTGTACCCGAAACCGACACAGGTGGGTAGTAGAGAATAACATAGGGCGCGAGACATCTCTCAAGGAAATACGGCAAAAAGCCCCGTAACTTCGGGAGAAGGGGTTGCATCCTCACAAAGGGGGTAGCAGAGTGACCAGGCCCGGGCGAATGTTTACCAAAAAAACAACAGGTCTCGCAAAGCGTAAAGACCATGTATGGGGGCTGACGCCTTTTTGGGGGGGCCCAAAGGGCTCTGGGGGGGGGGGCCCCGGAAGGTCAGGAAAGTGGTGACTGATGACAGGGGAGCCGGCGACCGAAGCTCACGGTGAACGGCGGCCGTAAACTATAACGGTCCTAAGGTAGCGAAATTCCTTGTAGGGGAAGTTCCAGGCCCGGCACGAAAGGCGTAACGAGCTGGGCACTGCTGGGAGAGGCTAGGTAAATAGCATGTCTGTGAAGATGCGGATACCCGCACTGGACAGAACAGACTCCATATGAAGCTTTATGCCCGGGGATTGGCTTTGGGCCCTTTCCTGCGCAGCTTGGGGGAAGGCGCAAGCAGGCCTCCTTCCGGGGGGGGGCCCGAGCCATCCCCAGTGAGATTACACACTCTGGAAGAGCAGAAATTCTTAACCTTGTGTCAGGACCTACGGGCCAAGGGGACAGTCTCAGGTAGACAGTTTCTATGGGGCGTAAGCTCCCAAAAGGTAACGGAGGAGTGCAAAGGTTTCATCGGGCCGGACGGAGATTGGCCCTCGAGTGCAAAGGCAGAAGGGCGCTTGACTGCAAGACCCACCCGTCCGAGCAGGGACGGAAAGTCGGCCCTTAGTGATCGAAGGTGCCGAGTGGACGGCCCGTCGCTCAACGGCTAAAGTTACGGCTAGGGATAACAGCTGATCTTCCCCAAGAGTTCACATAGGACCGGAAAGGTTGGCACCTCGATGTCGGGCTCTTCGCCACCGGGGCTGTAGTATGTTCCAAGGGTTGGGCTGTTCGCCCATTAAAAGCGGTACGTGAGCTAGGGTTCAGAACGGTCGTGAGACAGTTCGGTCCATATCGTTGCGGGAGTTAGAGCATTGAAGCGGACCTTTCCCTAGTACGAGAGGACGGGGAAGGAAGCACCTTGGTGTACCAGTTATCGTGGCCACGTAAACGCTGGGTAGCAAAAGGCGGAGCGGAAACTGCTGAAAGTCAAGAGCAAAAGCCCACCCCAAGAGAGTGCTCTCTTATTCGACTTCCCCAGAGCCACCGGTAAACAGCGAGACAGCGACGGGTTCTCTGTCCTGCGGGGATGGAGCGAAAGAAGTATTGAGATCCAAGATAAGGTCCACGGCGAGACAGCCGTTTATCATTACGATAGGGTCAAGTGGAAGGCAGTTATGATGCAGCTGAGGCATCATACAGGACGAGAGATTTGAACTTGTTCATACACACATGATCAACTTCGCACAGGCACTCGCAATCTATTTTCATTGTTCAACTGTTTGACAACATGAAAAACCAAAAGCTCGCCCTCCCTCTCTATCTATCCAAGGGATGGAAGGGCAGAGGGTCTTGGTGTCCCTTCCCGTCAAGAATGGGGCCTCAAAATAACTAGCCAAATATGCTTTTCTATCGGCCTTCGTCGTTTCATGGTCCTCTGGTTCGATATGTCTTTGGTGTCTAGCGGAGAGGAACCACACCAATCCATCCCGAACTGGTGGTTAACTCTACTGCGGTGAAGTACGTAGGAGGACGGTCCGCGGAAAAATAGCCGACGCAAGAATGATAAAAAGCTTAACACACCTTATTTTAATTTCCATATTGGAAATAGGAAAGAGAGATAAAAATAAAAAGCAAAGGTCGTCTTAGGCAAAACCCCAATATGACATTCTATTCGCTATCACTTCACACCTCGGAACGCACTGTTCTATTTCTTATGATAGCGAGAAACGCGCTTTCAATCTTCTTAACCCGAAATGAAATGGCTGAGGGAGGAAAGGTTCCTTTTTGAGGGATCCCGGGAACAGATCCAGTGGCAGATGGGTGGGGCCTGTAGCTCAGAGGATTAGAGACGTGCTACGAACACGGTGTCGGGGGTTCGAATCACTCTCGCTCACAACCTTCCCCTTTTGTCGAAATGGAATGGCCTTACTTGTTCTTTATTTATCGTGAAGATTCGATCATTACATTATGTAACCAAGACCGGAATCAGCATAGTCTGTGTTTTACTCCGTAATCTTCCTCAGCCAGGCTTGGGCAGAATAGCCAGAAGCAAGTACAAGTATAGTAGCATAGCAAAAATGCGTGGCCTCGTCATTAATATGTTGGCTCGCCGGTATTGTGGCCTACGGGAAAATCGATGACTGCATCTTTGATGCCCTGCTGTACATCACTGAGAATTTCGGACTTGGGCTATTACACGGGATTATCCCGGATCTACGGCCGAGGTATTGACGGCGATTCTCAAATATAGTAGAACAGAATGTGATACCAGAGCTAGAAGCAATAGAACAAAGACAGCGAACGGGTTACTACTCCTAACGGTCAAAGAGAGCCTTTAATTCATTCTTCATTCTTGAATTAAGAAGGATCAAATCTCCCCAAGTAGGGATTCGAAACCTACAGACCAGGCAGTTAACAGCCGAACGCTCTACCCCATGAGCTAATGGGAAACAACGGAGATTCGACCCTCATAAGAGTCAACCCACGTTCTCAAACCAGGAACAATATGCGATCGAAGCTGCCTTGTAACTCCGGAACTTCTCGTTATGGCTCCGTTCCATGCTCCTTTCAAGGGAACCTCAAAGTGGCTCTATTCATTAGATTCCACTATATTAACAATTCCATTAACTTAATATCCCTTTGGTGTCATTGACATAAGAGATGTCATTTATAGTCGACCGGTTAGCTATATGGAAAGTTAAGAATCATCATATAATACTCAAGAACTTGTAATAGAAAAGAAAAAGGGGGTTTGTGATGTTTTAAATCTTTCTCTCTGGGTAATTTATTATACTTATGCATGAAGCATATAAATTCGGTCGTTTTGGTCGGACTCTATATGATTTCTGGACCACATTCTCCATAGGCCTCTTCTCTTCCTTCTCGAGCTGCGTCGGTATGGAAGAAAGAACCGCGAAGAGGTTCAGCACAACAACTGGTTTTACATACGGGACAGCTAATGATGTTTCATATCGAGCTATTAGCGCCTCTGCATCTAGCAGGGTAGACCTCATCAATAACTGTCCTAGTTCTACCTATCTTTTTGTTTATTTCTTCTGGAACAATCACAAAAAACTTTTTTGAGTAGGGTCTACTACCAGAAATTCCATGGTAATCCGCATTCAATGGTATTTCTGAATAATCTCATTTTTCAATATTCACCCATTTCATTTTACCAAGTTACAAAGTTAGCCAGATATGTAACATTATATGGTTTCGATGCAACAACAGATGGTTATTTGTACAAGTAGTTTTATTGTGGTTAATTGGTTACATTTCTTCATTAAAGGGGTTGGATTGGTATTATTTCTGGATACGGCAAAAATCATTCTATTCGATCAAATCTAAAGGTACCTTGCTAAATTAATAGGTACCTTGTGTCAGAATGAGAAATTCTATGGCCTCGAATTTAGTATTCTCTTATTTATTACCTTGTGTCGACTATTAGCAGAATGCCGTCGCATATTGTCACTAAGAAACTGAAAAAACCTCAGAAAAGGCAGAAAAGTCAGAAAGGCAAAAAGGAAGAAAGGGTGAGAAAGTTGAGGAAGAAAGCGTGTAGAAAGTGAGGAAGAAAGCGATGTAGAAAGTTGATAAGAAGCGATGTAGAAAACAAATTCCGAAAGGAAGGAGATAAACAGGAACAAGAGGGACCACGAAAAAGACCCGTCCCTTATTCGGAAGAAAAGGGAGATTCCGGACAAAATGATGAAACGGGAAGAGATCCGAGCGTGAATGGAAAGGAAAAAACAAAGCAGGAATTCCACTTCACTTTAAAGACACATGGATAAAGATAGCCCAGTTTACGAAGAGTCTTATATGCTACCGATCAAGATAATTGGGAATTGGGAAGACTTGAAGAAAGAGAAAAAATGTAAAAAAGACTTTTTTCTGCTTTGACTTTGAAAAACCTATTGTAAC
>PYDT01002078.1:7500-10988 GCA_004837865.1 Musa balbisiana | reverse complement strand
AGGGCACCACCAGGAGTGAGCCTGCGGTTAATTTGACTCAACACGGGGAAATTACCAGGTCCAGACATAGCAAGGATTGACAGACTGAGAGCTCTTCTTGATTCTATGGGTGGTGTGCATGGCCGTTCGTAGTTGGGAGCGGAGTTGTTGGTTAATTCCGATAACACAGAGACTCAGCTGCTAAATAGCTACGGGAGGCATCCCTCCGCGGCCAGCTTCTTAGAGCGGACTATGGCCGTTTAGGCCACGGCAAGTTTGAGGCAATAACAGGTCTGTGAATGCCCTGAGAGTTCGGGGGCCGCACGCGCGCACACTGATGTATTCAACGGTCTATAGCCTTGGCCGACGGCCCGGGTAATTTTGAAAATTTCATCGTGATGGGGATATCATTGCAATTGTTGGTCTTAACGAGGAATCATAGTAAGCGCGAGTCATCAATCGCGTTGGACTACGTCCCTGCCCTTTGTACACACCGCCGTCGCTCCTACCGATTGAATGGTCCGCGGTGAAGTGTAGGTCGAGGCGACGGGGGGGTTCGCCGCCCGCGACGGCGCGAGAAGTCCACGAAACATATCATTTAGAGGAAGGAGAAGTCGTAACAAGGTTTCAGTAGGTGAACCGCGGAGGATCATTGTCGATACCACTGCGAGGACGAACGTGATGCGTCACGATTGCTCGTCGGGCTCGGCCCGAAAACCGAAGGCGATCGCCCTCGGGGGGGAAGACGGGGGGATGACTACCAACCCGGCGCGGGAGCGCCCAGGTACACGAACATCGGAAGTCGGAGGGCCTCTCTGCATGCAGGAGGATACAATTCCGACGGTGACAATTGGATGAATCGCGGCAACTGATATCTCGGCTCTCGCACGATGAAGAAAGTAGCGAAAGGCGATAACATGAAAAGTCATCAGTTCAGAGCTGATTATCCCCTAAACCCAATGTAATTGTTTCTATTTTGACTGCTGCCCCCGCCGTGATCGCCGAGAATGGATAAGAGGATTGTGGGATGACTGATAGGGTAGGGATGGACTATATGCTGGGAGACGAACTCAGGCTAATATGAAGCGAATGGATACAAGTTATGCCTTAGAATGAAAGAGAATTCCGATCAGCTTTGTCTACGACAAGGAAAGCCTATAAAGTAAGGCCACTATGAATCGCATGGAGAGTTCCGATCCTGGCTCAGGATGAACGCTGGCGGCATGATTAACACATGCAAGTTCGGACGGGAAGTGGTGTTTCCAGTG
This sequence comes from Musa balbisiana, assembly GCA_004837865.1. Lineage (NCBI taxonomy): Eukaryota > Viridiplantae > Streptophyta > Magnoliopsida > Zingiberales > Musaceae > Musa > Musa balbisiana. The sequence goes on along the minus strand of PYDT01002078.1, from coordinate 9,741 downwards.
GCGGACGGGTGAGTAACGCGTAAGAACATGCCCTTGGGAGGGGAACAACAACTGGAACGGTTGCTAAACCCCGTAGGCTGAGGAGCAAAAGGAGGAATCGCACGAGGAGGGGCTTGAGTCGGATTATAGTTGGGAGGTAATAGATTACCAAGGCGGATGATCAGTAGCTGGTCCGAGAGGATGATCAGCCACATGGGACTGAGACACGGACAGACTCCTACGGGAGGCAGCAGTGGGGAATTTTCGCAAGGCGAAAGCCTGACGGAGCAATGCCGCGTGGAGGTAGAAGGCCCACGGGTCGTGAATCTTTTCTCGGAGAAGAACATGAAGGTATTCTGAGGAATATAAGCATCGGCTAAACTCTGTGCAGCAGCCGCGGTACGAAAGAGGATGCAAGCGTTATCCGGAAGATTGGGCGTTAAGCGTCTGTAGGTGCTTTTAAAGTCCGCCGTCAAATCCCAGGCTCTCAAACCACGGGACAGGCGATGGAACTACCAAGCTGGAGTACGGAGGGCAGAGGGAATTTCCGGTGGAGCGGTGAAATGCGTCGAGATCGGAAAGAACACCAACGGCGAAAGCACTCTTGGGACGACACTGGACACTGAGAGACGCAAAAGCTAGGGGAGCAAATGGGATTTTTAGATACCCTCAGTAGTCCTAGCCGAACGATGGATACTAGGCGTGTGCGTATCGACCCGTGCAGTGCTGTAGCTTAACGCGTTAAGTATCCCGCCTGGGGAGTACGTTGCAAGAATGCAACTCAAAGGAATTGGACGGGGGGCCCGCACAAGCGGTGGAGCATGTGGTTTAATTCATGCAAACGCGAAGAACCTTACCAGGGCTGACATTGCCGTGAATCCTCGAAAGCGAGGGGTGCCTTCGGGAACGCGGACAAAGGTGGTGCATGGTGTCGTCAGCCGTGCCGTAAGGTGTTGGGTTAATCCCGCAACGAGCGCAACCCTCGTGTTTAGTTGCCCACCATTGAGTTTGGAACCCTGAACAGACTGCCGGTGATAAGCCGGAGGAAGGTGGGGATGAACGTCAGTCAATCATGACACCTTATGCCTGGGCGACACACGTGTACCAATGGCCGGGGACAAAGGGTCGCGATCCCGCGAGGGTGAGCTAACCCCAAAAACCCGTCCTCAGTTCGATTGCAGGCTGCAAATCGCCTGCATGAAGCCCGGATCGTAGTAAGCGCGGTCAGCCATACGGCGGTTGAATTCGTCCCGGGCCTTGTACCACACCGCCGTCACACTATGGGGCTGGCCAGGCCCGAAGTCGTTACCTTAACCGAAGAGGGGGATGCCGAAGGGGGGCTAGTGGACTGGGAGTGAAAGGTCGTAAACAAGGTAGGCCGTACTGGAAGGTGCGGCTGGATCACCTCTTTTCAGAGGCGAGTAATGCTATGCTTGTTGGGTATTTGGTTTGACACGCTTAACACCCAAAAAGAAGCGAGCTACGTCTGAGCTAAGCTTGGATATGGAAGTCTTACTTCGTTTCTCGACGGTGAAGTAAGACCAAGCCTCATGAGCTTATTTATCTAGGTCGCGAACAAGTAGTTGATGGATCCCTTTTACGTCCCCATGTCCTCCACCCGGGTGCGACAGGGGACGTAAAAAGGGAAGAGAGGGATGGCGTTTTCTCAGCTTTTGCAAGCAGGCCTCACTGGGAGGCCCACAAGAGGGCTATTAGCTCAGTGGAGGAGCGAGCCCCTGATAATTGCGTCGTGTGCCGGGCTGTGAGGCGCTCTCAGACACATGGATAGTTCAATGTGTATCAGCGCCTGACCCGCGAGATGTGGATCATCAGGGCACATTAGCATGGCGTTTCCTCTGTTCGAAGCGGAGTTTGAAACCAAACTTCTCCTCAGGAGGATAGATTGGAGGCGATTCAGGTGAGAGCCATGTAGATATAACTTTCGTATGCACTCGTTGGGATCCGGGCGGTCCGCGGGGGAGACCACCACGGCTCCTCCTTCTCGAGAATCCATACATCCTATCAGTGTATGGACAGCTATCTCTCGGCACAGGTTTAGGTTCGGCCTCAATGGGAAAATGGAGTCACCTAACAACGGGAAAAGGGAGCACCGAACAACGCATCTCAAGGACCAAGAACTCGGATCGCCCTGTCATTCTGGGGTGACGGAGGGATCGCCCCCCACCCCCCCCCCCCCCCCCCCTACCATTAGAGCCTTTTTTTCATGCTGTTCCCGGAGGTCTGGAGGGAAGCAGCATCAAT
>PYDT01002078.1:0-2500 GCA_004837865.1 Musa balbisiana | reverse complement strand
ATTTGAAATATGAAAGAGATAAAAATAAAAAATGCAAAGGTCGTTCTTATTCAAAAACCCCCAATTATGACACTCTTCTCATAACTGCACACCTCGGAAGCACTGTTTATTTCTTTTATAGATAGAGAGAAACGCGCTTTCACATCTTCTTAACCCGAAATGAAATGGCTGAGGAGAGGAAAGGTTCCTTTTTTGAGGGTTACTGCGGGAACAGATCCAGTGGGAGACGGAGGTGGGGCCTGTAGCCAGGGGAATTAGAGCACGTGGCTAAGAACACCACGGTGCGGGGGTTCGAATCATCCTCGCCCAAAACCTCCCTTTGTCGAATGGAAATGGACCTTACTTTTCTTTTTATTATCGTGAAAGATTCGATCATTACATATAGTAACAAGACCGGAATCAGCATATTGTGTGTCTCCCCGTACTCTTCCTCAGCCAGCTTGGGAAGAATTAGCAGAGCAAGACAAGTATTAGTAGCATAAGCAAAAATGCGTTCCTTCGTCATTAAATATGTTGCTCGCGGTTTAATTGGTGGCCTATCGGGAAAATCGATGACTGCATCTTTGAGGCACGCTAGTACACATTGAGGAATCTGAATTGGCTATTTACAGGGATTATCCCGGATCGACGCCGAGGTATTGACTGGCGATTTCTCAAATATCGTAGAACAGATGTGATTACGATGAGATAGAAGCAATAGAAACAAAGACAGCGAAGCGTTACTACTCCTAACGGTCAAAGCGAGCCCTTTAATTCAATTCTTAATTCTTAATTAGGAATGAAATCAAATATCCCCAAGTAGGATTCGATCGAACCTACGACCAGCAGTTAACAGCCGACCGCTCTACCACTGAGTACGAGGAACAACGGGAGATTTCGACCTCATAGAGTTCAACCCCTTCTCAACCCATGAACAATTGAGTCCGAAGACTTCCTGCGTAACTCCGGAACTTTTCGTATGGCTCCCGTTCCATGCCTCATTCCATAGGGAACATCAAAGTGGCTCTAGGTTCATTATATTCAATCTTATATCCCAATTCCATTCATTTAATATCCCTTTGGTGGCATGACATAAGAGATTCATTTATAGTCTATCCGTTCTATATATGGAAAGTTAAGAAATCCTCATATAATAATCAAGAAATTGTAATAGAAAAGACAAAAGGGGGTTTGTGATGATTGTTAAATCTTTTCTACTGGGTAATTATTAACTTATGCAGGAAGATAATAAATTCGGTCGTTTTGGGCGGACTCTATTTAGGATTTCTGACCACATTCTCCATAGGGCACCTCTATCTCTTCCTTTTCGCGCTCGGTTATGGAAGAAGGAAACTGAGAAGAAAGGAGCGTATCCGCAACAAACTGGTTTTATTACAGGGGACAGTCAGATGTTCTATCGATACTTTAGTTGCGCCTCTGATCTAGCATTGGGTAGACCTCATACAATAACTGTCCAGGGTTCTACCTATCTTTTGTTTCATTTCTTCTGGAAACAATCACAAAAATTTTTGATTGGGTTCTACTACCAGAAATTCAATGCGTAATCTCAGCATCAATGGGATTTTCTGAACATAATTCTCATTTTTCAATTATTCAACCATTTCCCATGTACCAAGTCAACGTTAGCCAGATTAGTCAAATTATATGTTTCGATGCAACAACAAGATGTTATTTGTAACCAGTAGTTTATGGGTTGGTTTAATTGGAGTACATTTCTATGAAAGGGGTTGGATGTATATTCTGGATACGGCAAACTCTTCTATTCGATCTAAATCAATAGGCTACCTTGCTAAATCTAATAGGTCATTGTTCAGAATTGAGAGAACTCTATGGCTCGATTTTAGTATTCTCTTATTTCTCACCTGTGTTACTAGTTAGGAAGAATGCGTCGCCATTGTCACTAAGAAACTGAAGCAAGATCATGAAAGTCAGAAAAGTCAGAAAAGTCAGAAAAGGAAGAAAGGGGAGCAGTGAGAAGAAAGCGATGTAGCAAGTGAAGGAAGAAAAGCGATGTTTGAGAAAGTGAGGAAGAAAGCGATTGTAGAAACAACTTCCGAAAGGAAGCGACTAAACAGGAACAAGAGGGATCCACCGAAAAAGAACATTCCCTTTATCGGAAGAAAAGGAGGATCCGGACAAATGATGAAACGGAAGAGATTCCGAGTGCATGAAAGGAAAAAAACAAAGCATGAATTCCCTTCACTTTAAAGGACACATGCGATAAACGATAGCCAGTTACGAAGATTCGTATCTTGATACCTATACAAGATAATTGGGAATTGGGAAGATTTGAAGAAGAGAAAAATGAAAAAGACTTTTTGCTTTTGACTTTGAAAAAACCTATTGTAACTTTTCTTTTCGATTATACGCGGTGGAATCGTCCATTGCGATATATAAACACTAATCGATTTGAAAATAGTGTACAAAATGAAATGTCACAATATTTTTTTCTATCCGTGTCAGTGATGGAAACAAATAATTATTGTAATATCGCAGTATT
>PYDT01000941.1:0-10988 GCA_004837865.1 Musa balbisiana | reverse complement strand
CGGTTACGAATAATCTGTAAAGTAATTAGGAATTAGACCTAGACGATTCCAAAATAGAAAAACGTCAATCATGTCGGTTGTTTAAGGGGATAAAAAAGAAAGGTAAGATCTATCCCTAAATATTAATCTAATTATCCGTGAAATCTTGCAATGACCAAGAATTGGCAATTAGATGTGAGAAAGAACCATAACTACCCGAATCTCAGAGAAAATATTCGTTTTATCAATTTTCATTCAATTCATTTCAAAAAGGCGTATCTTGGTCAAAACCAATGAATAGACTGAGGTTATGTTAAGCAGACCGTAGAAAACGAATAACTAGTTATAGTAAGCATGAAAGAGCTACATTAGCTATGTTCTTTGCTAATCTGTTGATAAAAACACTTACTAAGTTCAATTTTTACAAAAATCGACGCAAGAAAAAATCAATGACAGATTGTTTAGTTCCAATTGAAAATTCTGGCTCCATCGTCATTATAGAAAGCCCTAACTAAGAGGGGACCGAAGGTAGAAAATCGATTCATCTGCTGGGACATTGACCGATCCTATGATTCGAATCAACAGATCATTGTGGAATTTGTGAGTTGAATAAAGTAATAGGAAAAAAGTAAGAAAATATAACAGTATAAGTAAAGTAATAGTATAAGAACTGTGCCGTGTAACTCATTCAAAACTTAAATTACTTATAGACTTATACTTAAATATTAAATTAAAATTAAATAAATTAAATCTTAAATAAAAGCATAAGTAATTTAAGTAATGTTGGAATAAAAGAATTGGATTGAAAATTCCATTTTAACATTTCCTTTCTATTCAATAGTTAGGTGGGTTACCATATCCTTTTCTTGTATGTATTCTAAGAAAAGGAATTGTGTCCATTTGTATTTTTCGAGGTCTCAAAAGGGTGGGAAACACATGGAAACGCTGAATGGAAATGAAAAGAAATGGAGCTCCAGTCCTTCGGAAATGGTAAGAGCGTGGCGCAAGAAGAAGGGGTGATCATACCATCTGAACTTGGTTCTGCTTACACTTTTTTTTAAAACACTACCAGTAGGGTCTCTCCTACCAGTATCGAATAGAACCTGCTGAACAAAAATCGTCTTCATGTAAAACCGCCTCCTGCTCGATTAGATCGGGAAAATCGTACGGATTTATGAAAACCATGTGCTATGGCTCGAAAGACGTAGTCAATCCTAGTTCCGATAGGAGCATTGACAATTGAATCCAATTTTACCATTATTTTACTATCCATAACATTATTTTTACACCATATAGTGCGAAGAAGGCCCGGCTCCAAGTTGTTAGGAAAGATTGGCGTTGAGTTTCTCGCCCTTTGCCTAGGATTATTAGTTCTATTTCTCGATGGAACGGGAAGGATAAACTCAGCGGTAGAGGGTCACATTGGACGTGGGGGAAGTCTTTTGTAATCAGTTCGAGCCTGATTATCCCAAAAACCCAATGTAGTTTTTCTATTTTGACTTGCTCCCCGCCGTGATCAACGAAAAATGGAAAGAGGCTTGTGGGATTGCGTGATAGGGTAGGGAGACATATTGCTGGGAGCGAACTCAGGCTAATATGAAGCGCATGGCTACAAAGTTATGCTTAGAATGAAAGAGAATTCCGAATAGCTTGTCTTTTTTACGACAAAGGAAGCTATGAAGTAATGCAACTAGGAATCTCATGGAGAGTTCGCTCCTGGCTCAGGATGAACGCTGCGGCATGACTTAACACATGCAAGTCGGACGGAAGTGGTGTTTCCAGTGGAGGACGGGTGAGTAACGCGTAGAACCTGCCCTTGGAGGGGAACAACAACTGGAACGGTTGCTAATACCCCGTAGGCTGAGGAGCAAAAAGGAGGAATTCCGCCCGAGGAGGGGAGGCGTCTGATTAGTAGTTGGTGAGGGAATAGCTTACCAAGGCGATGATCAGTTAGCTGGTCGAGAGGATGATCAGCACAATGGGACTGAGGACACGGCCCAGACTCCTACGGGAGGCAGCAGTGGGGAATTTTCCGCATGGGCAAGCCTGACGGAGCAATGCCGCGTGGAAGGTAGAAGGGCCAACGGGTCGTGAACTTCTTTTCTCGAGAAGAAAACAATGGCGGTCTGAAGAATAAGCATCGGCTAACTCTGTTGCCAGCAGCGCGGTAAGACAAGAGATGCAAAGCGTTATCCGGACCCCATGATTGGGCGTAAAGCGTCTGTAGGTGGCTTTTCAAGTCCGCCCGGCAAATCCCAGGGCTCACACCCTGGACAGCGGTGGAAAATACCAAGCTGGGAGTACGGTAGGGGCCAGAGGAATTCGGTGGAGCGTGAAATTGCGTTAGAGATCGGAAAGAACACCAACGGCGAAAGCCTCTGCGGGCCGACACGAACTGAGAGACGAAAGCTAGGGGAGAAAGGGATTAGATACCCCAGTAGTCTAGCCGTAAACGATGGATACTAGGCGCTGTGGTATCGCCCGTGCGTGCTGTGTAGCTAACGAAGTGAAGATACCGCTGGGAGTGACGTTAGCAAGAAGAAATAAAGGAATGAGGGGCAGCACAAGCGGTGGAGCATGTGAGTTTAATTCGAGCAAAGCGAAAGAACCTGACCAGGGCTTGACATGCCGTGAATAATCTTAAAGAGCGGGGTGCCTTCGGGAACGAGGACCCAGGTGGTGCAGGGCTGTCGTCACTCGTGCCGTAAGGGTGTTGGGTTAAGTCCCGCAACGAGCGCAACCCTCGGTTAGGTGGCCACCATTGAGGTGGGAACCCTGAACAGACTGCAGGTGATAAGCCGGGGAGGAGGAAGGTGGGCTGACGTTCAAAGTCATCATGCACCGTATGCCCTGGGGACACAAGTGGACAAGGGCCGGGGACAAAGGGTCGCGATCCGCGAGGGTGAGTAACCCCAAAACAAAAACCCGTCCTCGTTCGAGTGCAGGGCTGCAAACTCGCCGCATGAACCGGAATCGCGAGTAATCGCCGGTCAGCCATACGGCGGTGAATTCGTTCCCGGGCGCTTGTACACACCGCCCGTCAAACTAGGGCTGGCCAGGCCCGAAGTCGTTACCTTAACCGCAAGGAGGGGGATTTGCCGAAGGCGGGGCTAGCTGAATGGAGGGAAGTTCGTAACAAAGGTAGCCGTAGGAGTGCGGCTGGATCACCTCCTTTTCGGGAGAGCTAATGTTTGCTTGTTGGGTATTTTGGTTTGACACGCTTCACACCCAAAAAGAAAGCGAAGCTACGTCTGAGCTAGCTTGGATATGGAAGTCTTCTTTGTTTCTCGAACGGTGAAGTAAGAACAGTAATGAGCTTATGATCCTAGGTCGGAACAAGTCGTTGAGAGGATCCCCTTTTTACGTCCCCATGTCCTCCCGGTGGCGCTGGGGACGTAAAAAAGGAATATAGAGAGGGATGGGTTTTCTCGCTTGGGCATAGCAGGCCTCCATGGGAGCCCCACACGAGGGCTATTAGTCCGTGGTAGACGCGCCCTGATAATTGCGTCGTTGTGCCGGGCTGTGAGGGCTCTCAGCCCAACAGATAGTTCAATGTGCTCATCAGCGCCTGAACCCGGAGATGTGGATCATCAAAGGCACATTAGACAATGGCGGACTCCTCCTGTTCGAATCGGAGTTTGAACCAAACTCTCCTCAGGAGGATAGATGGGGCGATTCAGGTGAGATCCAATGTAGATCTAACTTTCTATTCACTCGTGGGATCCGGGCGGTCCGGGGGGGACCACCACGGACTTCTATTCTCGAGAATACATACAACCCTATCAGTGTATGGACAGCTATCTCTCGAGCAAAGGTTTAGGTTCGGCCTCAATGGGAAAAGGAGCACATAAAAAGGGAAAAATGGAGCACCTAACAAACGCAGCTTCACAGGACACAACTACGAGATCGCCCCTTTCATTCTGGGTGACGGAGGGATCGTACCATTCGAGCCTTTTTGCAATCTTTTCCCGGAGGTCTGGAGAAAGCAGCACTCAATAGGATTCCCTAATCCTACCTTCACGAAAGGAAAGAACGGAAATCTTTTTCCTTTACGCAGGGAACAGGAGAGTGGATTAGCATAAGAAGGAATGCTGGTATAAAAACTCACTTCTTGGTTCTCGACCCCCTCGTCACTACGAGCGGAGGCCCCCCCGATCAGTGCAATGGGATGTGTCTATTTATCTACTCTGACTCGAAGGGGAGAGGTTGAAAAAGGAGCTGTAGAGTGCTAGGGTGGCCGGGAGGGTCTCTTAACGCCTTCTTTTTTTCTTCCCATCGGCGTTATTCACAAGGACTTGTCATGGTAAGGGAGAAGGGGGAAAACAAGCACACTTGAAGAGCGCAGTAAACGGAGAAGAGTTGTATGGCTGCGTGCGGGAAGGATGAATCGCTCCCCGAAAAAAGAATCTATGGATTCTCTCTCAATTGGGGGGATCGTTAGGGCGTGAGTTTCTTCACGGCGAGGTCTTGGTTCAAGTACAGGATGGCCCAGCGGCGCCAGGGAAAAGAATAGAAGAAGAATCTGACTCTTTCATGCATACTCCACTTGGCTCGGGGGATATAGCTCGTTGGTAGAGCTCCGCTCTTCAATTGGGTCGTTTGCGATTAGGGTTGGATGTCTAATGTCCAGGCGGTAATGATAGTATCTGCGACCTGAACGGTGGCTCACTTTTTCTAAGTAATGGGAAGAGGACCGGAAAACGGCACTGAAAGACTCTAATGCGACAAAAAGGATGGGGCTGCAAGAACGTAGAGGAGGTAGGATGGGGGCAGTTGGTCGAATTAGTATGGATCGTACTTGACGTAGTGGAAGCGGCGGCTCTCCTAGGGCCTCATGCTGGGATCCCTGGGAAGAGGAGAAAGTTGGCCCTTGCGATAGTTGATGCACATCTCCCTTCAACCCTTTGAGCGAAATGTGGCAAAAAAGGAAGGAAAATTACATGGACCGACCCCATGCGTCTCCACCCGGTAGGAACTACTAGACACCCCAAGGACGACTTCGGCATCAGGGGTCACGACCGACCATAGACCCGTTCAATAAGTGGAACGCATTAGCTGTCCAGCTCCTCAGGTTGGGCAGTAAGGGTCGAGAGAAGGGGCAATCAACTCGTTCTTAAAAACCCGAATTCTTACAGACCAAAGAGTGGGCCGGAAAAAAAAAAGGGGGAGGAGAGCTCTCCGTCTGGTGTCTCCTGTAGCTGGATTTCCGGAAACCAAGAATCCTAGATGGGGATTCAACTCAGACCTTTTGGAGATTTTGAGAGAGGCTCTTTGGAGAGCACAGTACGATGAAAGTGGTAAGCCTGTGTTCGGGGGGGAGTTATTTGTCTATCGTTGGCATCTATGGAGTAATTAGTTCGGGGAGGCATGAGAGCGGTGGTTTACCCTGCCTGGCGGATGTCAGCGGTTCGAGTCCGCTTATCTCCAGCCCGTGAACTTAGAGATACTATGATATGCACCCAATTCGGCAGTTCGATTTATGAGTTATCAGTCAGGGACGTTGATACAGAGCCTTCTATTAGCAGCACTTAGGATGGCATAGTACTTAAAAGTTAAGGGCGAGGTTCAAACGAGGAAAGGCTTACGGTGGATACTAGGCAAACAGAGACGAGGCAGCGTTAGCAAGCGACTCGAAATGCTCGGGGAGTTGGACAAATAAGCAGAGAGCGGAGATTCCCGAACTAGGTCAAACCTTTCAACTGCTGCTGAATCCAGGCAGGCAAGAAAGGACAACACTGGCGAAACTGAAAACATCTAGTAGCCAGAGGACAAAGAAAGCAAAAGCGATTCCAGTAGTAGCGGCGGAGCGAAATGGGAGCAGCCTAAACGTGAAAACGGGGTGTGGGAGAGCAATACAGGCGTGTAGTGCTGCTAGGCGAAGCGGTTGGAATGAATGCGCTGCCACCCTCGATGGCGAAAGGTCCAGTAGCCGAAAGAGATCACTAGCTACGCTCTACCGAGTAGCATGGGCACGTGGAATCCGTGTGAATCAGCAAGGACCACCTTGCAAGGCTAAATACTCCTGGGTTACGTGGACCGATAGCGAAGTAGTACCGTGAGGGAAAGGTGAAAAGAACCCCCATCGGGGAGTGAGTGGTGAAAATAGAACCACATGAAAACCGTGAGCTCCAAGCAGTGGGAGGAGGATGTGATTATCTGACAGCGTATGCCTGTGAAGAATGAGGCCGGCGACTTCATAGGCAGGTGGCTTGGTTAAGGGGAACCCACCGGAGCCGTAGCGAAAGCGAGTCTTCATAGGGCGAGTGTCACTGCTTATGGAACCGAACCTGGTGATCTATCTGACCAGGAGAAGCTGGGAACTAAGTGGGGTCCGAACCGGACTGATGTGGAAGAATCGAGGATGCGTTGTGGTTAGGGGTGGTGCAAATGCCACGCGAACCCATAGCTAGCTGTTATCCCCGAAATGCGTTGAGGCGCAGGCAGTTGACGGGACACTAGGGTAAAGCACTGTTTCGGTTGCGGGCCCGCGTGGAGCGGTACCAAAGCGAGGCAAACTCTGAAATACTGCTATGACAAAAATAGCGGGTCAAGGTAGGCCAGTGAGGACGATGGGGGAATAAGCTCTCGTTCGAGAGGGAAACAGCCCGGATCACCAGCTGGCCCTAAATGGGAACGCTCAGTGATAAAGGAGGTAGGGGTGCAGAGACAGCCAGGAGCGTTGGCCTAGAAGCAGCACCATTGAGAAAGAGTGGGTAATAAAGATCATGCATCGAGCGCCTCTTGCGCCGAAGATGAACGGGGCTAATCTATCTGCCGAAGCTGTGGATGTAAAAAAATGCATCGGTAGGGGGAGCGTTCCGCCTTAGAGCGAAGCACCCGGCAAGAGGTGTGGACGAAGCGACAGTGAGACGTCGGCTTGAGTAACGCAAACATTGGTGCGAGCCAATGACCCGCAACCTAAGTGGTCCTCCGACAAGGTTCGTCCACGGAGGGTGAGGCAGGGCCCTAAGAGCAGGCCGAACAGGCGTAGTCGATGGACAAAAGGTTGGAATATTCCTGTACTACCCCTTGTTGGTCCCGAGGGACGGAGGAGGCTAGGTTAGCCGAAGGATGGTTATCGGTGCAAGGACGCAAGGTGACCTTGCTTTTCAGGAGTAGAAGGGGTAGAGGAAATGCCTCGGAGCAATGTCCGAAAGTACCAGGCGCTACGGCGCGGAAGAACCCATGCCATTACTCCCAGGAAAAAGCTCGAAAGACCTTCAACAAAAGGGTACCTGTACCCGAACCGACACAGGTGGGTAAGGTTAGAGAATACCAGGGGCGCGAGACAACCTCTCTAAGGAACTCGCCAAAATAGCCCCGTTAACCTTAGGGGAGAAGGGGGCTTCACAACGGGGGGTCGCAGTGACCAGGCCCGGGCGTGTTTACCAAAAACACAAGGTCTCCGCAAGTCGTAAAGACCATGATGGGGGCCTGACGCCTTGCACAGTGCCGGACAGGTCAAGGGAAGTTGGTGACCTGAGAACGGGGAAGCCGGCGCGACGAAGCCCCGGTCGTGACGCGGCAGTAAACTATAACGGTCCTAAGGTAGCGAAATCCTGTCGGGAAGTCCGACCCGCACGAAAGGCGTATACGATCTGGGCACTGTCCGGAGAGAGGCTCGGTTGAAATAGAAATGTCTTGAAGAGCGGAATACCAGCAACTGGAAAGGAAAGACCCCCTTATGAAGCTTACTGTCCTGGGATTGGCTTTGGGCCTTTTCCTGCGCAGATTAGGTGGGAAGGCGAAGAAAGAAGGCCTCCTGCCGGGGGGGGGGGGGGCCCGCGAGCCTCAGTGAGATACCAATCTGGAAGAGCTAGAATTCTACCTTGTGTAGGACCTACGGGCAAGGGACAGTCTCAGGTAGACAGTTTCTATGGGGAGTAGGACTACAAAAGGTAAACGGAGGCGTGCAAAGGTTTCGGGCCGGACGGAGATTGGCCCTCGAGTGCAAAGGCAGGAAGGAGCTTGACTGCCCAAAGGGACCCACCCGTCGAGCAGGGCCGAAAGGCGGCCGCTTAAGTGATCCGACGGTGCCGAGGGAAGGGCCGTCGTCTCAACGGATAAAAGTAATCTAGGGATAACAGGAACCAGGCTGATAGTCCCCAAGAGTTCACATAGACGGGAAGTTTGGCACCTCGATCGTCGCTCTTCGCCACGGGGCTGAGTATGTTCCAAGGGTTGGTTGGGTGTTGCCAATAAAGCGGTAGTGAGCTGGAGTTCAGAAAGGCGTGAGACAGTGCGGGCCATATCCGTGCGGGCTTTAGAGCATGAGAGACCTTTCCCTAGTACGAGGAGGAATGGGAAGGACGCAACTAGGGTTGTTGTCACGTTTATCGGGCCCACGGAAACCGCTGGGTAGCCAAGGTGCGGAGCGGATTAACTGCTGAAAGCATCTAAGTAGCAAAGCCCACCCCAAGATGAGGGCTATCTTATCCGACTTCCCCAGAGCCCCCTGGATAGCACAGCCGACGAGGACAGCGGAACGGGTTCTCTGTCCCTGCGGGGATGGAGCGACAGAAGTATGAGGAATCCAAGATTCAGGTCACGGCGAGACGAAGGGCCGTTTATCATTCCGCTAGGTGTCAAGTGGAACGTGCAGTGATTATGCAGGAGCATCCTACAGACCGAGAGATTGAACCTTGTTCATACGACTGATCAATCGATCAGGAAATCGCCATTATTTTTCATTGTTCAACTGTTTGCAACCCATGAAAAAACCAAAAGCTCTGCCTACCTTCTCTAATTATCAGGGATGGAAGGGCAGAGGTTCTTTGGTTGTCCCTTCCAGTCTCAAGAAATGGGGCCCTCACAATCACAGCCCAATTCTTGCTTTTCTTCATGCCTTTATTAGTTCATGGTTTTGGTTCGATATTTCTGGGTCCTAGGCGTAGAGGAAACACACCAATAAATACAGAATTGTGGTTAACTCTACTGCGGTTGACGATAATGTAGGGGAGGCCTGCGGAGAAAAATAGCTCGACGCCAGAATGATAAAAGCTTAAAACCCCTTATTTTACTTTTTCAATATTTGAAATATGAAAGAGATAAAAATAAAAAATGCAAAGGTGTCTTATTCAAAACCCCAATTATGAATCCTTCTCTATCAATTCAACCTCGGAACGCACTGTTCTATTGCTATAGATAGAGAGAAAACGCGCTGTCACATCTTCTTAACCCGAAATGAACTGGCTGAGGAGGAAAGCGTTACTTTTTGAGGGTACTCCAGGGAACGATACAGTGGACGAAGGGGGGGTGGGGCCTGTTAGATCAGAGGATTAGAGAACGTGCTACGAAACCCGGTTGTCGGGGGTTCGCATCCTCCTCGCCCACACCTTACTTTGTCGAAATGGATGGCCTTAATTTTTCTTTTTATTATCGTGAAAAGATTCGATCATTACTATAGTAACCAAGACCGGAATCAGCATATTTGGTGTTTTACTCACCGTAACTCGTCCTCAGCAGGCTTGCAGACAGACATAGCGAAGCAAAGTACAAGTATGAGTAGCATAGCAAAATGCGTTCCTCGTCATTAATATGTTGCTCGCTGTTATTTGTGGCCTATCGGGAAATCGAGACTGCATATTTATGCACTGCTAGTAAATCATCTGAGCATTCTGAATGCTATTACAAGGGATGATCAGGATCTACGCGAGGTATGACGGCGATTCTCCAAAAATCGTAGAAACAGAATGTGATACGATGAGATAGAAGCAAAGAAACAAGACAGCGAAAGGCCGTTACCTACTCCTAACGGTAAAAGCGAGCCCTGTTAATCCATTCTTCAGTATTTAATAGAATGAATCAAAAAATTCCCCCAAGTAGGATTCGAACTACGACCAGCAGTTAACAGCCGACGCTCTACCACTTGAGCTACTGAGGACAACGGCGATTCGACCTCAGAGTTCAAACCAAGTTCCTAAACCCATGAAAACAATATGATCCGAAGTTCCTTCGTAACTCCGGAATCTTCGTAGTGGCTCAGTTCCATGCGCATTTCATAGGGAACTCAAAGTGGCGTATTTCATTAATTCTCTATATCCCAATTCCATTCATTACTATCCCTTGGTGTCATTGAAATAGAGATGTCATTAGAGTCTATCCGTTTCTATATAGGGAAAGTTTCAAGAAATAATATATAATAATCAAGAAATTGTAATAGAAAGAAAAAGGGGGTTGATGATGATTTTTAAACTCCTTTCTAGGGTCATTTATTATATTATGCAGGAAGAAATAAATTCGGTCGTTTTGTCGGACTCGATTATGATTTGACCACATTTAATAGGGCCTCTTATCTTTCCTTCTTCGAGCTCGGGTAGGAAGAAGGACCGAGAAAGGAGGTATCAGCAACATGGTTTTATTAGGGACAGCTCATTGATGTTCATAGCGATTATTTATGCGCCTTGCATCGAGAAGTGGGTTAGGACCTCATACAATCACTGTCTAGGTTCTACATACTTTTGTTTCATTCTCTGGAACACTACAAAATTTTTTGATTATGGGTCTCTACAAGAAAATTCAATGCGTAATCTCACATTCAATGTGTATTCTGGAATAATCATTTTTCATTATTCAACCATTTCATTTTTACAAGTTCAACGTTAGCCAGGTTAGTCAACATTTTAATGTTTCGATTGCAACAACAAGATGTTATTTGTAAAAAGTAGTTTTATTGGTTGGGTTAAATTGGTTACATTTTCTTCGTGAAATGGTGGATTGATATTCTGGATACGGCAGCAAAAATCATTCTATTCGATCTAATCTAATAGGTACCTGGCTAAATCTATAGGTAACCTTGTGTCAGAATTGAGAAATATATGGCTCGAATTTTAGTATTCTCTTATTATCACCTGTGCTAATATTTAGGCAGATGCCGTCGCTATTGCACTCGGAAACTGAAAGCCCCTCAGAAAAGTCAGAAAAGTCAGAAAAAGGTCCCAGAAAAGGAAGAAAGGGAGAAAAGTGAGGAAGAAAGCGATGTAGAAACGTGCGGAAGAAAGCGAGTAGAA
>PYDT01000666.1:0-10988 GCA_004837865.1 Musa balbisiana | reverse complement strand
CTGAAGCTACATTGAAAGAACATAAGCCAGGGGTGATCGGAACGGGGAGGACATAGGATGTAGAAGATCATAACATGAGTGATTCAGCAGATTTGATTCCTCATATATCCCTCATGTGGTACTTCATCATACGATTTATATAAGATCCATCCTGTCTAGATTCATAATTATACATTAGAAAGCGTATGCTTGGAAAGAGCTTGTTACAGTTTGGGAAGGGTGTTTTATTGATAAAAAGAAGAATCTACTTCAACCGATATGCCCTTAGGAACGGCCATACATAAACTGAAATCACCTTGGAAAGGGTGGACAATTAGATAGAGCAGCAGGTGCCGTTGTAGCGAAATGATTGAAAAAAAGAGGGTAAATCGGCCACATTAAGATTACCTCTGGGGAGGTCGTTTGTGATATCCAAAAACGCTTAGCAACAGTCGGACAAGTGGGTAATGTGGGGGTGAACCAAAAAAGTTGGGTAGAGCCGGATCTAAGTGTGGCTAGGTAAGCGTCGCCTGTAGTAAGAGGAGTTAGTTATGAACACTGTAGACCAATCCCCCATGGGGGCGGTGAGGGGGAGAGCCCCAAAATCGGTTAGAAAAAAAACCACAACCCCTTGGGGTATGCCTGCGATTGGAAGAAGAGAAAGAGGAGTATGGAAAAAAGGAAAAAAAATATAGTGATAGTTTTATTTATTCGTTCGCCGTATTGATAGGAATGGTTCTATAACCGGAATGGGACTCAACGGTGACATTTTACAAATACGTCTCTGGATTTATTGGTGCTGCGCTTTTTTCTTGGCAGGAACGAGTGGTGATAGAATCGTTTGTTTATCTCGACGAAATGGGGGGGATATCGATCCAATGCCAAAACTATTTACCATGTTCAGTGTTTTTCGTGGCTTCTTTGCATTGCCAGGATGAGCTTTATGGTTTTGTTGCGGAAGTTATTAGTATTTTTTGGAATAATACTAGTCCAAAATACCTGTTAATGACCAAAAGCTAATTACTTTTGTAAATGGCAATGGCATGATATTACCCTATTATTATATCTATGTTACGTCAGATGTTCTCTGGATACAAGCTAGTCAAGGTTCCAAACTCTAATTTTGCGGATCTGGACCACGAGAATATTTGTTCAATCTGTATCTTTCTACCCGTAAAGGTATTGCGATTTATCGGGATTTCGTTCTCTAGCATCAGTTGACAGGGTGCAAGCTATCATATCTAATACTTTATCCCCGATAGTCTTTCATTAAATAATAAGGAAAATCGAATTTTTGTCTTTGAATTGGAGATTTTTTAAAATCGTTCGCTGACAAGTGCAAAAGAACAAAGTGATTAGAATGCTAATGAGATGCATTTTTATTTTGAGAAACGTTTGAATAGGAATGATGCAAACGGTTCCAAAAACTCGCACAAACAAGGAAGCTTTAATATATATATGGGATGAGTTCTTATGTATTCTTTATGTAAGTTATTCAATTATTTATCTGTGTAGTTTATTCAAGTAGATGTTAAGTGAATGAACCATAACTATGTAGACCTATTCTAAAGATTGATTCCAAAATAAATCGCAAATTATAAGAAATCCTATAGAAGCCACAAGGCCGAATTAGGACTTTTCAAACTTTGATTTGTTCTACTTCTAATAGTATTCTAGTTCTAGTAGTAAATAAATCGCGAATTATGGTCCAAGTAATAAAAAGCCCAAGTTTCTTGGGTCCCATTCCAATAAGATCCATGCCAGTAGCCCATATGCTCCACAAAGAATGCCTATGGTTAAAAGGTAAATACTAAATAAGACACCGATAACTCCAATAACCAACCGTTGAGTCAATGATATTTATAATTAATTTCGAATGAAGGAAAAGAAGTGTTTAAAAACACTTCTTTTTCATTCAATATTGAATCTCACCAAAGACAAAATGGCTTATTAAGAAATTATACCTTTACAAAAAATATCGATGTTTTTTCGAAGTAAGACTAGAAGAGCGATGGAATAATAATGATCCGCATAAAAGAGCTGCATAGCTTAATAACACTACTTACGTGCATCTTAACCACTGAGATGTAGCGCAGGTACTAATATTGGATTGATGCATTTCAGTTAAAAACCCGACGTGGCACAAGCCTTGTGTAAAAATGGTATTGGTGCGGGTAGTGTATTAAATCAGTTTTTATGGTTCCCCATCTGGAAAATATATGAATAAGGGAGAAACTACACGAAAAGGAAGATTAATGAATCTTATAGAATTACTTAATGGAAATGTCCTGAAGAAACCAACGAGAAACTAATAATCGGTTATAGAGAAAAAGGGGCTCTCACCTTTTTCCAATGGAAGCACGCAATCCGACGATTTCGCGGACTAATAAGATCAGTAAATGAAAATTTTTCGGTATTTGTTTTGTTCACATTGAAATTACGGAACAAAAGAGATATGGTTAATATCTTTTCTAAGTGGAAATATCATAAAAGGGGGTCCATTAGAGACTTGAAATCGAGAATTGACATACATTATAGGATTCGTTGTGTCTCTTTTAGAGGATTTATTTTCTAGGCTTATAGGAGGCTGGAAACTCGGACTCGAACGAGATGTCTAGCAATGCTCCTAAGAGCAGCGTGTCTACCAATTTCACCATGGCGCTTACTTAGAAAAATCATAGTCAATTCACACGTGTGAATCGGTAGAGAATCAAGGATCATATAGTTTAAGTAAACATGAATCGATAAAAAAGATCATTTTAAATTCCTAATTTTTAATCTCATCAAGCCATTTGAATCTATATCAAAAAAAATAATCTTTAGTTGGGATCATTGGAAGTTTAGTTTGAACTAATAAACTTTCGCGTACTAGAAACTAAGTTCTTCCAAAACAGTTAGAACTCAATAGTTTTGTTGTCGGTCGAGTTTGAGGTCTAGAACTAAGAATTGTTCCTGTTCTATTGTTTGATTCGTTTTTTATTTATCCGAGTTTATTTCATAGTCAAACCAAAATGAAAAAGATTTTTTTTTCATGAAGAAAATTAAATAACCAGGATTAAAATTTAATTATGTATAACAATTTCATCACTAAATCAAAAAGAATTGAATTTGATAAACGAATTTCGACACCTTCAGTATCATTCCTGTAGTACCATAGAAGTTTAATACTCTTAATTTATATATAATAGGTAAGATTACCAAACAAATTTGGTTTTTGTTAGGCATCTAAGAAACAAGAAGAGAATTTCAATTTCTCTCGTAATATACCTATTACTTTTCACCATATAGAAAATATTTTCTATTGTGAAAAGTAGATAGAAAAAAATATTCAGAATTCGATATACATTCTTTATCTACATTACCCATCTAATACTACAACAGCTAGTTCTAACTCATATTGATATTGAAGAGTTCAATACATTATTAATGTGACCGTTATCTTAAAAAATTCGAAGTTCTTTCGAGTAGGTCAAGTCCGAATTCCAAGAATTATTATTGTTTGGTTGCACAAAAAAACTTTTTGAAGTCCGGTGGAAAACCGATTTAGCTAAGGAAAAAGCCTTTACTGCAGCTAAAAATCCTTTTTTTTTCCAAATATTTTACGAATACGTTTTTTTGACAGAGGAGTACGCTTTGTGGGGAATGGCGCATTCAAAAAGGGTTAACAGTTTTTATCGTTGTATGCGAAAGAAATGTAGTGTTTTGTTCAAAATGGATGTTCCTTTTAGCATTATCTATACTTCTTCCCTGGTGAATAGTTTTTTAAAACGCATTTTCAAATATATTTAAAACCTATTAAAACATATATTTTATTTTAAAAACATATTATAAAACCATATATTAAACACCAAAACAAACATAAATATATGTATTTAATACGCATTTATGTGGTTAATGCATCACATATCACATATACAACAAACACTAGGGATTAAAACATACAAGTAGAAGAAAGGAAGGAAATTTTTTTTGGAAAAAAGAGTTTTTATATTAATTGATTAAGCGCAGAGTGCTATGTTTGTCATTCAAATTACAATTCAAACTAGTAGTTAATCGTTAACAAGATATTTCATTACCCAATAAAGATAACCTCAGTCATCTTTATTTCAGTTCTATACGAAGTAAGGAGTATCTGATGAACATAAGTTTTCCTTATTGTATTGGAATCCAATCAAAACATAAGTTTTCCTTATTGTATTGGAATCCAATCAAAACATAAGTTTTCCTTATTGTATTGGAATCCAATCAATCAGTTTCAGAAGGAGTTTCCAGAGGGAGTTAGGGAATTACTATAAAAAAATGAAACAAATAGGATAACTAGGTCCTTTTTATTTAAATTAAATATGGATCATAGTCAGTATCTATATTAGAATCAAGTACTCCTTTTGATATAACCTTTTTATTATTTATACGATTTGACTTATTATATATTAATATGGCTATAATACCAGAATAGAATATTCTACTAGACTAGACTAGAATAGTAGAATGATTAAAAGATTATTTTGTTTCTTATGGAACATACTATCAATAGGCATGGATAATACCTTTTCTCTACACTTCCATTACTGGTCAATAGGATTGGACGGTACTGATTCCGACAGCAACAAAAAATATTCGTGTATATGGGCTTTTACTAGTTGTTTTACTGTTAAGTATAGTTATGGGGGTTCAGCCAAGTGATTATGCAACCAATACATGGAAGTTCCATCTATCAATATCTAAGGGTCTTGGACCATTCAATAATGATTTTGTCACATTAGAGTTCGGATATTGATCGACCCAACTAGTTCTTTATGGCAATATATAATTAATACTGTTGGAAAATTCTTGGTTCTATTATAGGACAAATTATCATGTCTCACGATCAAGGATATCTGGAGATTTGTTGCTTTATATGAGTTCTTTTTCAATGCTTACATGTGGGCGAGTAGACCAGTTCCAATGGATACAAAGTTATATTTTTGGGAAACGGTGGGGATGTGTTGCTATTCTTAATAGGATTTTGGTTCACACGACCCCGACTGAGCAAAGTGCTTGTAAAAAAAGCTTTGTAACTAATCGTGAGGGGATTTGGTGTATTATAGGAATTTTAGGTTTTTATTGGTAACAGGTAGTTTAGAATTCGGGATTTGTTCGAAAATAAATAAAACTTGATCCATAATAATGGGGTCATCAGGTTCGTTATTGCTACTTGTGTGTCTTTATTATGCATTGGTTGCAGTGCTAAATCCGCACAATTCCCCTCACGTATGGCTTAAACGGATGCCATGGAAGGGACCACTCCCACTCGCTCTTATACACGCTGCTACTATGGTAGCAGCAGGATTTCTGTAGCTCGACTCTTCATATTGTCAGAGCGCTACCTTACGTGAATGGAATTTCATTCTTTAATCGGTGTTCATAACAGTCTACTCGCGAGATACTTTGCTCTGCTCAAAGAGATATAAAAAGAAGTGTAGCATATTATTACAATGTCTCAATGGGTATATATGTTAGCTATAGGTATAGGTTTCTTATCGAGCTGCTTAATTCCATTTGACTCACTCATGCTATTTACGCTGTATTGTTTGTGGGTATCGGAATCTCTTAATTCAAGGACTTTGTCGGATATTCGCCAGAAAAAAATCAGAATATGGCTCTTATGGTGGTTTAAGAAGTAGTTCCAATTACAAAACTACTTTTTTATTAGGTACACTTTCTATTTGCGGTATTCCACTCTTGCTTGTGTTGGTCCAAAGATGAAATTCTTAATGATCAGTTGGTGTATTCACACTTTATTTTCGCAATAATAGCTTGTCAAGCAGGATTGACTCCATTTGTATAGTTTCGGTGTTGTATTTACTTCCTTTGATGGACATTTGCGCGTTCATTCAAGATTACAGTAGCACAAAAAATAGTTGTCTCTTCAAACATCTATGGGGGAAAGGAGTACACCAAGCAGTTCAATAGAAATGTACCTTACAACAATGAATAATTAGGTCTTCTTTTTTCAAAGGATATGTAGTAAATTTGATAATAATCTAAAAAAATGCATACGATACGTAATATTCTTTCGAAACAAAAAGTACACTTACATGTGTACCTCGCGAAGTGGACAATTCTATGCTATTTCCTCTGCTTATATTGGAGATTACTTTGTTTGTTGGATCAATGGAATTCATTTTGATTCAAGAGTAATAGATTTGGACTATATTATCCAAATGGTTAACCCACTACAACCTGTCATCCAAATTCGAGTATGCTGTGGACTGGTAGAATTTTTTAACATGCATTTTTTCAGTAAGATTATAGCTATTTCAGGATATTCATGAGCATAATCTATATGGGTCCGGCTTATTCATTTTTATCGGAATTGACCTTTATCAATTTGTAAAAGGTGTGGTCCTAAAGAATTATCTGGGGACCAAATTCAATAAATGGGGGATATACAATTGGTCATATAATCTTCTGGTTCATAGACATTTTTTATAATAGGGTTTTTATCAATGGTATAAGGGAGATAACCCGAACTAACTCAGGTTTGATGATTATATAATTGATTGAAGTACAAAGGGGGTTGGAATTGCAAGTTTTTTTTAGGGGAATGGAATTCAAAATATGGGAGGAGGGTGGACGAATCTATTCTATGCTGTCTTTTATTTATTTTATGCATCAATACGTATTCATTTTTTTATTTATTTATAATTGTTTTTTTTTTTTGTATTGTAGACAAGTCTCATTTTTTTTACCTTACATTACTCTCTATTATAATCTTTGTGCCCTGGTGTTCCTAACCGGCAGGATTTTGATGATCTACGGCTGGTGACAGGAAATACAAGACAGTAATGAAAAACTCCATACAGTTGATCTTTTACACCCGCATTCAAGATATGATGACTAAATGAAAGAATCTAATCTTGGGAGTACAACGGTTTACACTGCTGATGTTACTTCAACTTTGTGTGTCCATTATGAAAATGAGATTTTATCTTATTATGCAAACTTCTACAGTTGTTTTGTTTCACTCATCTAACTATTGGTTTTAACTCATGAACCGAAATGAGGAAAATAAAAAAGAAAAGACCTATTCATACCTTACATTCAACTTGCTGTCCTGTACTTCTAGGAAAGAGTATAAAGTTCATGTCAACGAATTAACACGTAGGAGATATTGATAGCCCACATAGAGTAATGGATTTATAACTAATAGAGATTGAGCAAGCCCAGCTCGAGACACACATGAAACGGAGATTTAATATTCGATCCGTATCCTGACATAAGAAGCCCAATAGGAGCAATACTTGGAAATGGGACCCATAAAAAAAACAACCTATATGGAGATCAGGCTAAAAGAGCGATACCCAAAAGGAATTACTAAATAACTTAGTAGAATTGATTGACAATATAGGACGGTCAAACTAACAAACGATACATCTCCTCTAGATGGGAGAGAGGTCTTCTTTACAAAGTAGTTTAGTTCAATCTGCTAGAGCTTGAAATTCCAAGGGGCCGGACCTATCAGGGCCCACTACGTGGTGGTATCGCGCAGTAATTTATCTTTCTAACCACACAATACTAGTACCCTAGTGTAATTCCAAATATAAGGGCAAATGGGTACAAAGATCATTTGAGTCCATATACTTATTTAAGGATTTACGATATAGAAAAAGGCATTGATTAGTTGAATTGATAGTTTGGGACTTGGTCGTATCAATTTATCATTCAACGATCAACCTCTCCCATAATGAACTATACTACATCGGATCGGCCTGATATAAGCCATATTTCATTCGCTTGAACTGTGCGAAGAATTTGCACATTGATGAAGCAGGGTGGACGAATTTGCCATCTCCAAGGAAACACTATGATCTCCTATTCAAATAAATCATAATTCACCTGTTGGGCTTCTACTCTCACCGTAAAGTTCTGTTCGACAATTAAAAAATGGGGTGAAGGATTTTTTAGTAATAATCTATATTCCAAAATCATTCCATTCGGAATTTGTTGCTCTATTCAAAGAAGTCGGACTTCTAAAGTATCAAAGGAGGCCTCCAGGATTCCTTCTAGAGCTGTTGAATTATTTTATTAGCTTCATTCAGTTCCACCGATTCGTACTAAATAACGACGAGCTACCAATCTCCTTGCATTTTGCCATTGGACTTCAATCGATAATTCATGGTAACACTCATAATTATCAAATTTTACGAAGTCCCATGGTAGTTCAGACAAGCTCGTAACATCGGTCCTGATAAACACCATATTGCTTCTCTACACCAATCGCCCATCCTTCGACTCGCTCCAAAAAATGGATTTCGTTAATGAGTTTTTGATATTCAACAATTCCTGTTCAAAAAATAATCGCAAAAGTCCAACATTTATCTATCCCAGCCATAAGGTAGATCGGCCGCTACTCCTCCGATGCGGAGGAAATATTAGCATCATTCGATTACCTGTGGCGGCTTCGAATAAATCAATATATCATTCGACTCGCTATCGAGAAAAATATAGAAAAAGGGTAGTCTGCGCGCCGATATCGCGCCATAAAGGCCCAAGCCATAACAAATGAGAAGCTATACGGCTACAGCTCCTAGCACTAATACTCTGAATAGCTAAGCCTTTAGGTACTGATACATTTTCCAGTTGTTATGGTGCATTTACCGTTATTGCCTCTGTGAACATAGTAGTAAATAATCCCAACTTGTACATAAGGCAGATATTGTATAATTGTTCGGTTTCCGCTTTTTTTCCTCCCCTGTGTAAAATAGCACAATCTGGGTTCACAGTCACAACATCTTCACCACGAGAGTAAACGATCACGTCGAAGGAAACCATGCATTGATGGGTGGTGAGGACCCCATATTAACTATCCATGAATCTGTTTGTAGACGGTACAGTCAGATCTTTTCTTCCCTGTAATCATATTCTGCATCCTCAAAAAAGTAGGAGCGTTCATCCAAATAAAAAATCTAATAACTACTATACTAATTCAAACGATGAATTACGATTTTTGGCTCCCGAAATCCAACTGGTCAATTAATTTCTGATAACGCGCTCTATTTTTTCTTGACAAATAAACGCCAGCAGACTGTTGACGTTTTATCAGAATTTTTGTAGAACTCTTTTTGATAAAAACTCTCTTTGTGCCAATTCCAAAGTGAAGTAAGTCTTGTATCTTATTGGTGAACTTAATACTTGAATTCAACAGAACCTGTTTTCTTCTTTTTTCTTGTGGGGAAGAAGTGAATGAATGAATTTTTGACCAAAAACTTTTTTTTCACTTTTCTTTTCTTTCTTTTCAGGCTGGATTTTACCGATAGGAAAAAGAAAATAATAATTATTATATTATGTCAAGTTTGTGAATCTAGTCACGCAAAAATTTAGATTTATAGTTCTTCTAAATCAATTTTCCATTGATTTAGATAGAAAAGAAAAGGATCAGAGATTTAGAAAATGGGGGGGGAGGGGGGATAAATAGATTTCGGCATTACGAAAGAGAATGATTTTTGACCTAAAAAGATTCTGTAGATTTCTTTCTAGATTCAATGAATGATACAAAAGTAAATACGTATCATGTACAGAAGTAACACACCATATGCGCCATCTCGGTTTTATTTAATGAAAAACGGCATGGATATATAGGAAAGATACTATTAAAATAATCAAAGTGGATACATACGTATCCTTGACATAACTGAACGACTACCATTATTGGTATCAACCAATAGCGATTCATACAAGCAAATCTTCTAATCGGTAAATTGGGGCCAAGAAACAATTTGCATTTAATTAATTTATTTAAATCCGTATTAGACGGTGTCATCATTCAAAAATTGTTCGAGTTCTTTGTTGTTGTCGTTGCAAAATACTGGATTTCTCTCACAATATCCCGATTATGAGAGTTGAAACAAATTAGAATTTCAATCTCTACGAAGTCTAGGAGATAGCATGTTCAGGAAACAAGAAATTATATGATCTGATCCCCATTAACAAATATATGCCATGTCGTCCAGTGGGATGTTTTAAAATTCTTCTGATAAATATCTTTCTTTAGTATTTTATATTAATTGGTGTTATCTTATCGACCAATGAAATACTTATGGTTGTATATAAGATTTCCATTCCTTCTTAAAGATAGACGAATTGGTTCGCGAAGTAAGATTACCCTTGTATTAATTCTGTAAGAGCTTTATCTTTCTGATCAGCATTAACATCAAGATGTATCTCTCCTCTTGAATCGGGATATAGAATTTCCTTGGATTTACAATCTAAGTAGGAGACAATATATCAAACATTATTAAAAATTGTGGATTAAAGGGGTTCCCATCTTAATTGACAATAAAAAATTTTTTCAGGAACAAATCTAGTTTCCGTCCTTATTTTTCTTGGATTTTTTTTTTGTTAACTTTTTTAATGTTTGATCTAGTGCAATCCTCTTTAAGGATATTCTTTGGGTTTTGTTTTTGTGGATCTGATCCAAGAATTTGAGTGACCCTCTTTTTCTTGGTGGAATTGAAATTCTATTTTAACGGAATCTTTGATGTTTTGATTTATTGACTAAAATTTTGTCATTTTGATTTTGACTAATATTTTTTTCATTGTGATTTTGACTACTATTTTTTGAGTTTTGACATATTTTTTGGCTTTTGATTTTGGACTAATATTTTTTTGATTTTGGACTAAATTTTGTGATTTGATTGGAATAATATTTTTTGATTTGATTAATAGTTTTTTGATTTTGATTGGACTAATATTTTTTGATTTTGACCTAATATTTTGTGATGTGATTTTGACTACTATTTTTTGATTTTGATTTGGATAATATTTTTTGATTTTGATTTGACTAATATTTTTTTCATTTTGATTTGACTAATATCATTTTCATTTTGATTTGGCCTAATATCATTTTTTCTAATAAATATTAGAAAGAAGTAATTTGATTGGTATGATCCACGGTTTAAGCTTATATGCATCAAAAGGTAACACAAATTATGGGAAGAACCAAGGTTCTAGATTGTATGGGAGAATAA
>PYDT01001638.1:0-10988 GCA_004837865.1 Musa balbisiana | reverse complement strand
AGGGATCTTAGAGCAGACAAACCTCTTCGTACAAGTTAAAAATATTAAAAAATGAAGTATTGATTGTCAATTTGACTTGTTGAGTCCTCGTTGCGTATTTATATCGAAGATATAATTTTTATAATAAACATTTTATTATCTCATGTAATTAAATCAAAATATGAGTTATCATAATTTGTACTTATAGATAATAAACTAAAAATATTTGTACTTAGTTATCTTTACTTTATGTTAATTCTTTTACTCAAATCGTTAAAAACAAGATAATTTTAATAATACTATTTAAAAGGACGTGGTGATAAAAAGTAAAAACCTATTAAAAATCGAAACAATGTCACTTGTTATTAAAATTTTACAAAAACTTGTTTGCCTACTCTAAGTTTAGAACCTTTTAAAGGTAGGAGAGTGTATTGTAATGGCAATGATAGTTATCATTGGCAACTAATAAGTATTATACTTATTTTTATAGCAATGTTTCAAACTTATTACCACCTAGTGACTGAAAATTAAAGTTTTTTCATTTAACTATTTTTTTTTTTTTTCCCAATGTTTTAGTATCATTAGTAAAATATAATAGATAACAATATTATTGTTAATATAATGGAGTGAGGATTGTGTGTGTTGATTCTACTTTTGTGAGTGGACAATTGGAACTCTAACCCGCTCTCACGAATTGTCAATTTATGGCCAATGACTAAAATAATTAATAATATTGAGAAAAAATAATAACTTATATTGAACCAATTACGAATATAAATGGACCATAACATAGTATGTGGCACATAGTTATATCCAACCTTTTTTTTAAGAAAACATAGAACCGATTGTTATAATAATGCTCTTTCACGGTGAAAAGTTCATATTTGAAATTTAATTTGGGTTGTCTTTTCTACCAAGCTCACATTAACCATGTTCAATTTTATTGATAATATTAGGACATGTATTTAATCATTTTTAGTTTATCTCGAGTAAAATATTAACAAACAAAATAATATTGTTACATTTTAAGTTTATGATATGAAGAACACTGAGCCTATAAGGTATAGGGGACTACAGGATATGTAGAGGGGAAGATAAAAGTTATATCGAATGCATTTGATTTCATCTCCAGCTATGCATCTGTGATTAGCAATGGCTAAGAACAAAATTCATTCAATTAGTAAAAATATTTGAATAAGATAATAAATTTTAATAAGATACGAAGAACTAAAAAACTATTGTCGAATGTAGCAAAATTGTAAAAAAAAGAAGCTTTTAGATTTTTCGCATGAACAATAATGAAGATAACTCTTCACGTAACAATATTTCCTAATGGTCCACATTTAGTAGAACTTGGTTTTATTTATTCATTAGTTTATATCAAAAACACAATAATGCTGGTCATATACTACTTTCAAATACTATAAATAAATAAATAATAATTTTATGACCAAGATTTTTGTTGCCCAACTTATAATGCTAAAGAGCTGTGGAGCAAGCTACATCGGATGCTACCGGAAAAATGCATTGTTGTTATGAGGGAGGAAGACCATCAGGCTAATGCGAAGTTGTTTTTTAGAAATATGCCGGGAAACACTGGATATTTGTAAAAAAAAAAATTTATAATATTGAAGTAATATAAATGAAGATGAAAGGTATCACAAGAGGAGTTACTTAAAGATTAGGATCCCACTAAACATTATGCATAAGGTTTTAATTGTTTAAACTGTCCCTTGTCGTCTGAAACTGAAATATTCATGGTATATTGTAACTTTCTTTGTA
This sequence comes from Musa balbisiana, assembly GCA_004837865.1. Taxonomy (NCBI): domain Eukaryota; kingdom Viridiplantae; phylum Streptophyta; class Magnoliopsida; order Zingiberales; family Musaceae; genus Musa; species Musa balbisiana. The sequence goes on along the minus strand of PYDT01001638.1, from coordinate 9,227 downwards.
TGCAATAAAACAATATTATGGTAGAAATGAAATGTAATAAATTAAATTAAGAATTATGACCTTATAACTATGCTTTTTATTATTATTTAATTAAATTTTTTTACATAAATAATGTCATCTTTAACTTAATGCTGATACTTGATGTAACAATCTAAGATTGTTTATGGGACAGTTTAAAAAAAATCTATTCATATCCTTTCAAGTGCATAATATAATAAGAGTGGAATAAGGCACTCGTTTGTAAATTGGCTATAATCCGTTAGTCACAAATACTTATTTGCTATTTGGGAGTATTACACGAGGCATGGTTCTAAACTCCCCACCTAGAAATCTATTTGAAATAGAACAAACCTTAATTGTGTGTGACGAGCAACTTTCTTGTAAGTTCTGAAAGTCTAAACATGGTGCAAACTTCTCACACTTAGAAATTATGATTTGAATAATATCTATTTCACTTTCTTCGTGAACCTTGTATGAGCCTCGTCATACAAGGTAAAAATACCAAATGTGATGAAATAATTGTCAATTGACTTCTTGAGAGTTTGTTCATTATTTATATATCAAAGCACAAAAACATTTCATACCCATCAATCTATCATGATAATTTGAAGTTATATATGATGTTATCATGATTTTTCAACAAGCATGGCAAATTAGAAATATGTGGAAAAAAATATCTTTCAGTTTTTGTTAAATTTTGTTTCTCTCATGCTACTAACAAAGATGATGTTAATATCAATTGTGTAAAAGGTGTACTAAAAAGTCAACATAATGCACATATAAGAGACAAATTTGATATTTTATAAATTACTCTTAGATAGTTTTTTTGCCAACAGTGACATTACAATTACTTGAAAATTTCTAGATGACAAATTCCCCTGCGGGGAGACTGGATCGGAACGCCCAAGAGGGATGCTCGACTCAGGCCAAGCCGCGAGAAGGTCCGCGCAGCTCTCCAAAAGAGGAACCAAGTGGAAGAGGGGAGCGGGCAACGGGCGGGGGGCGGCATGCGACAGTACAGCGCACGATAGCGGGGGAGACACTACGCTGAGGGGGAGACAAATCACGATCTTGGCAAGGGGGGGAAATTTATAGGAGTGAGGTCTGGGGGCAGGGGGGAACACGAGAAAAGGGACGGATTGAGGAGGAAAGGAACCTAAAGTGAGAGAGGTATGACAGAGCTAAGACAAGGGCAAAAATGGAGGGTGGTCACTGTAGCCCAAGGGTCTACAGGCGTGGGGTCAACGTGGTGTAGTCATTACAAATTCTACCTAGGAAGCTAATATAGAACTTTTTCTTTAATAGAGTGAAGGTTTGTGTGGCAGCTGGTGGACATTTTATAAGGACACTGGAAAGCGACCCCTACGGAGAAAAAGGCAGAGTGACAATATATACGATATATTGATAATATAAAAAAAAATAGCCATCTTGTTGAAAAATTTCTGCAACATACTAAATAACTTGATTTGAGGTAATAGTGATGTTTAAAAACTTTGTTCTTATAAATTTGATGTTTAGATTTTAGAATAGAAAAAAGAGCTTTCTTTGATATAATAACTTGTCATGGATAGGACAATCTATAAGCAGCTTCAAATGATATTTAGAATTTCATTTGGGTCTTTTTTTTCTCCTGTGACATCTTCTAATATCAATTGTATGATAGTATAGAGACTTTTCTTGTATTCACCTTTTTTTATTTATCCATATTATGATAATATAATGCCTAATGTATTAAAATTATTGTTTATGATATTAGAAAAAAATAGCTCTAGAAGATTTAAGGTGTATTGGATAGAAAGTGGAGGTAGATTAAGGTGTAATATCAATAGAATCTGTTCTTCCCCAGCTAGCACCTATTGAATAGCAATGGCTAAAAAATAAAAAAAAGTAATTCATAGTAGAAAAATATTTGAGAACAGATAAATTTTAATAATCATAGAATATATAAAATGTTGAATAATCTAGCCAGAATGGTTTAAAAAAAAGCATTCTTGATGGCATTAAAAAATAGACAAATTTTCCACAAACCACTATTTTATGGTCCACTGAGGTGAACTGGGTTAATTACAAGTTTTAAAATCGAAACACATTGCATAAGCGTGATCATATATTATTACAAATATCTAACAAGGTGACAAGATATTATTACTAATATAAGGATTTTAGCCAACTATCTAATTCTAAAGATATGTTGGAAGCAATATCGTTAATGCTAGTGCAAAAAATTACAGTGTCATTAAAGAAGGAAGATAATTAGGCAAGAAGAAGTGTCCTCAAATGTTATGGGACTAACATTCATTATTCGTAAAAAAAATAAAATTGCATTTATGGAAGTAAGTGTAGATGAATGACATTATTCATCAACAAGACGTGACGTAATATAAAAGATATGGTCATTGAATTTGATGATTAAGGCTAATTATTTGACAATTTCATGTAAACTGAAATATTCTTGTATATATGTAACTTTCCGTAGTATTAATAAGTATAAAATGAAGACGTGAAATGTATAAAAGTTATACAGAATCAGACATCATCTAATTTATAAAATAGGCTTGTTATAGCCATAAAGTAAATAGTTTATAAGAATATTATATCTATTGACATGATACTATAGTTATATAACACTATTAAGATTTAAATGTTAAAAAAAATATTTTATCTGTCATTGCATAAAAATAACCTAAGAGAGGTATTAAAGTTTATTTTGGGAATTACTACTTACTACCTAGCGTTTACGATGTTATGTTGTCTTGAGATGAAGTATAGAAATATGGTGTAAAACTCTCAACGCATAGATCTTATTTGAAAAGAGACCTAAGTTAATTTTTATGTTGGTATTTAGTATTCTTGTATGTAAAAAATCTAAAGTGGATTGAAAATTCTCACTATTAAATTTTATATTTGAAGATACGTCTTGTTTACCTTATTCATGACCATCGTTGATGATCCTCTTCGTAAAGTTAAAAATATTAACATACATGTATTGAATTGTCAACTGACTTGTTCGGTCCTTCGTTGATTATTTTATATCAGAAGAATCCTATTTTATATAAACATTTATTATCTCATGATAATTAAATCAAAGATTATGGATTAATACAATATTGTCGTTTATAATAATAACCTAAAAATTTGTCATTATTATATCTTTACTTTTATGTTAATTATTTTACCAAATCGTAAAAAGATAATTGTAAGAATGTAATGTTAAAAGGAGTGAACTAAAAAGTCAAACATATTAAATATCTAAAAATGTCACAATTGGTATAAAAATTTTACAAAACTTGAGTTTTGCCTACTCTAGGATTATAACCACTTAAAGTTCAGGATGAGTGTTATTTTATGGTCCAAGCTAATTTATCATGGGCACTAATACGGGATTTAACTTTCTTTTTATAGCATGTTTCAACTTCATTACCACTAGTGGACTTGAAATGAATTTTTTGCATTTAACTATCATGTTATTATTCATCATTAAAATATAAGCTCCTTAGAATATTGTTGAATATAATGGAGTGATGATTTTGTGTGTCTGTCTACTTTTGTAGTGAAAATTGGAACTCTACCCGCTCTCACGAATTGTCCAATTTATGGCAATAGACTATATATTACATAATAGTGAGAACCAATATAGGCTATTGGAACAATTACGTAATATATTAAAAACTGTTTGGCTGACAGCCCAGTTCAGCCCATGGTGGGCTTTATTATCCCTACAGCCCCCCCCCACTTACCTAATCCTAATCTCATATTAAGGGTGTGGGGGCTGCGTTTTTAGAGTTGAAGTGCTGCGTTTGGGAGAAAAACTGCAGCCAACGTAAGGACATCTCACAGCACAAAAGGAGAGAACACGGCAAAAACAGAACTATCCAGGTAAGAAGAAAGGACAACACAGAGAAACTGTATCTCATCATCTAGCAGTGTTTTTCTCATCTCAGGTTAGATCAATCTACCGAGACTCTTGCTGTGATTACTTGGGTAGGTTTAGATATTGTGGGCAGTGACTGATCCTTGTATCCCGTTTTATTCTCTTGTGATTTTGCTAGTTTTAGGCAAGAGATTGAGATTTGTATATTCTTATTCTCATAGTGGATTATCTCTAGTTTGCACCCTGGTTATTTACCCTTCACATTGGAGGGGTTTTCTACGTATATCTTGGTGTTCCAGTTGATTGTGCTTTCATTTAATTTCGCTGCTGTTATGGCCTGCTAGCATTTGTTTTCATATAGCAAATGTTATTTTGCGATATATTTCCCATCACTGGTTCAGAGTAGAGTTTTGTGATTTATGGTGTGTATTTGACATGAAGGCCAGTAATGTTTTTCCTCGCATGATTAGTGGTTTAAATGAAAACAATGGATTATTTGGAAACCAAGAATGGAGATCTCTTGTATGCAAAGATGTATTGGACCTTTGCAGGGTGATAGTGCACAATACCTACAACTATGACAGACGAATGAGTGGAAGAGGTTAGATCGAAAAACAATTGTGTTTATTAGACAATGTCTTGATGATAGTGTCTTTTCACAATGTTTCTACTCCGAAATTTCCTACATATTCCTCTTTGGAACAAGTTGGAAAGTCTCTATGAATAGAAAACATTGGCAACAAAGCTTTTTATGATCAGAAAACTGTGAACCTAACAATATAAGAGGTGTGTGCTATTGCTGAGGCATTTGTATGACATGCGAGTATTACTACCAGTTCTCCGCTATGAAAGATCTCTATGATGAGTTAAGGCATGTTACTCTCAATTCACTTACTAGAAAGTTGGAGACATTGTGGTTCCCTCAGTCGTTCTGCTCCAATGGTAGTGTCACCATGAGTCAAGTAATAAGCAGTTTGTTAGATGAGGAGTTAGAGGAAGCTCTTTCATCACTCTCAGAATGATGCAAAGCCTTATCTCAAGAACAAATGAAGGTCAAAGGTCTATAAGTAGTTCATGCATGGTAGGAGCAAGTCAAGATCCCGAAAAGATATTGTTTGGCTATAACTGGGTGAGAAGGCATTTACCAGACAAATGTAAGGCAACCTAAGAAGAGCAAGAAAAACACAGGGAAATGAAGTGATTCCCTACAGAGTCAAGAATATACTACACTATAGTGCAGGTTGGTGATTATTTGATTTTTGTCTCTTCTGATATTTTTTCTTGTGTGTTGTAGATCTTGAGTGGGTGATTGACACGTGCTTCTTTCACGCTACCCCACGGAGGTAGTTTTTTTGCTACATAAGGTCGAAAATTTGTATTATCAGGATGGGTAACTATGGCATCGCAGACATCATTGGCATGGTATTATCCATTTAAAGACCAACCTGGCTGCAAGTTGGTGCTTAAGGACGCTGAGGCCATGTTTTTGCTTGAGGCTGAATTTTAATTTTCGTTGAAGGTTAGATGATGAAGACTAATACAGACTTCACAGAGGGCAATGAAGCTCCAGTAGGGTGTTCTCTTGTTATGTCTATTGTGGAAAAGAAATGTTATACCTTAAACAGGGTTGCATGCTAAAGCTTATAGTGCGCAGTTAAATGCTATCGAAAAATACTTCAGCATGGAGTTGTGGCATAGGAGCCTGGGACACATGAAGCGAGAAGGGGCTGCAAGCTCTTTCAAGAAATATGTTGCCAGACCTCAGATGTAACATCTAACCCTTGTATTGATTATTTGGCTGTTAACACTACATAGTTTCATTTGCTTCGCCCTGCTTATCTAGAACAATTGCCTGCCTTAGACCCTGTTTATACATATGTATGTGTCCCTTGAGAACCAAAACTCCTAGTGGATCTATGATGTTCTTGGTATTAGTAGCCACGTTATTTTGTCACTTTTATAGATGGATTTTTCCAGGAAGTTTGGGCCCTTGCTTTGAAGACCAAAGATCAGGTGATTTAATTCTTCACAGAGTTTCATGCTAGGGTTAAAGGGAGACATAAAGGCAATTGAAATACATAAGATCTATACTGGTGGTGCTATACAGGATTGTTTAATGAATTATTGCAGGTCCCATGGATCCAACATGAATGACAGTGTCTCCAGTACACCTCAGCAGAATGCCATTGCGGAGAGGATACGCACCATCATGAAAAGATCAGATGTAATGCTTTCACATGCCAAGCTAACCCAAAGGTTTTGGGATGAGGCTTTGAGGACTGCAGTTGATTGATCAACTTATACCATGTACAACCGTAGAATGGTGCTGTTGCAAGCACGTACGGTCAAGGAAGATTTTCCTCAAGTCATTTGGAGAGTATTTGGTTGTCCGTGGCATTTCACATATTCGAGCAATGGGGACCTAGCTGGATGGTAAGACTAAAGAATGTATTTTTTCTTTGACCTACTCACATGATCATTTGGTTAGCATGCTTTAGGATCTAGAAAACAAAGGTGGTTATAAGTAGAATGTAGTCTTCTTTGAGGAGCTAAACCTTCGAAGATTTGGAAGAAAAAGACACCGACCAAGACTTCTGTAGAAGGTTAGCAGATTGTTACCCAGTTATTCCTCCCAATATTCAGGGTGTGGGGGAGATGTTAGGAAGATAGCGTAAGCCTAATGTTGATCTACCTCAGACATTAGTGCAAGAAGACGTTGAAGGATCATGTGCCCGCAGAACCTCAGTGGAGATCTTCTAGACTACTTCAACTTCCAGAAGATATTCTACAAATGAGTATGTTGATGCTTACGATGCAGGTGAACCAGAGATTTACACAAATTAAAGCAATTGAAGGTGAGTAGAAAAAAAGTATTTAGTTGCTATGCGGAGAGATGGATGCTCTTCAGAAGAACCCCACTTATGATTTGGTGCTACTACCAAATAGATGAATGCCTTGAAGAACAATGGGTTTTTAGGTTAAAGACCAGAATATTATTCTCACCAAAGTACAAAGCTAGCTTTGTTGTGAGAGGGCTTTGGTCAAAAGAAATGTATTGACTTTGAAGAGATTTTTTCTTTTGTTGTTAAAATGTCTCTATTCAGTGTTGCTCTTGGTATTGCTGCTAGCCAGGACTTGAGGGTGAGTAGTTATATATGAAGACACCTTTCCTTCATAGTGACTTAGAGGAGGGAAAATTTATAATGAGTCAACTGGAGGGCTTCAAAGTCATGTAAAGGAACTTTGTCTATACGTTTGAAGAGAGCTTGTATGGGCTGAAGCAAGCTCCAAGGCAGTGGTACAGAAAGTTTGGATTCATTTATTATAAAAAATAGATATAAAAAACGGCTTCAGATCATTGTGTGTATATCAATGGTTTGGTGGGATTTTATTATTCTCTTACTTTATGTTGCTGACATGCTTATTCTTGGAAAAGATATGTTAACATTGACCAATTGAAGAAAGAACTATGATCTTTGCATGAGACATGGGGCAGCAAAGCAAATACTGGGTATGCAGATTTCTTGTGACAGGAAAAAAATATAAAATTTGGTTGTCACAGGAGAAGTAAATTGAACAGATCTTGGGATATTCCGTCTTAGCAATCAAAACCCGTTGGTTTCTCCTCTTGCAGGTCACTTCAAGTTGTGCCGAATAGAGTCCGTCAAGTGATGAGGAAAGGAGAAAATGCAAAAATCCTTATTCTTCAGTATTTGGAAGTTTATGTACGCGATGGTATGTACGAGGCGTACATCTCATAGGCAGTGCGTGTTACTAGTCAGATTTCTGCAAATCCCTGTAAAGAGCACTGGGCATAGTGAAGTGGATTTTTAGATACTCAACGGGACCTAAGTTCTGTTTTAAGCTTTGGAGGTGGACCACCTGTGTTGACGGTTACACAGATCAGATATGGCAAGAGTATAGATACTAGGAAGTCTACTTCCAGGTTATGTACTTACTTTTGCAAGGGGAGCTATGGCCTGGCAATCCAGGTTGAAAAAGTGTATTGCTCTCTCACCACAGAAGCAGAATATATTGCTGCTACAAAATGTATGCAAAAGAAATTTTATTGATGAAGAATTTCGTTATAAGAATTGGTGTTGAACAAGAAAATTATGTGGTGCATTGTGACAGCCAGATGCCATCCATTTATGTAAGAACCCAATGTTTCTTCCATCAAGCATATAGGATTCAGATACCACTGGATTTCGAAATGTATTTGAAGAGAAGCCATTTCCGCTTTAAGAAAATTCATAGAGATATATGGACGCAACATGTTTTGACAAAGACCTTACCAAAGAAATACAGGAATATGCCGCAGCTAGTCCATCATTGCTTCACATTGAGGAGTGGGACAGCCTCCCTTATGGTCTGAGGGAGGTTGTTGGGCTGATAGCCCATGGTTCCGTTCCCATGGTCGATCTTATCCGCCACACCCCCACTTAACCTAACCCTAATCCATATTGGGGTTTGGGGGCTGCGTTTTATCGGCGAGGTGGCACGTTTTTGGTAGAAAACCTGCCCAACATGGACATCCTCACAGCACAGAAGGATGAGTAATAAGGCAGAAAAACAAGAGAAAGAAAGGGAAGAAGAAGGACAACGCAGAGAGACGTGTTACTCAATCATCTAGTCTTGTTCTCATCTCAGGTTAGCATCAAATCTAACGGTCGACTCTTGCTTTGATTACTTGGGGAGGTTTAGATATTGGGCAATACTTGATCCTTGTATCCCAGTATTCTATTGTGCTTGTTGCTAGGGTTTAGTGCAGAGATTGAGATTTGTATATTCCATTTTCGTCGTAGTGGTTATCTCTATTTGCACCATGTTTTTTACCCTTCACATTGGAGGGGTTTTTATCCACTATATCTTGGTGTTCCATTTGATTGTGCTTCCATTTAATTCCGTTGCATGTTATGGCTACTACATTTGTTCATCTACACAGTTTCTTTTCGTCGATATATTCCCATCAAAAACTCTTTTTTTTTTTTATGTGACAATAGTTATATCCAACCTTTTTTTCAATACAACATAGAACCGATTGTTATATAATGCTTTTTCACGATGAAAAGTTCATATTGAAAATTTTAATTTGGGTTGTCTTTTTTTCTACAAGCTCCTTTTAACCATTTTCAATTTTTATTGAGAATAATTTTAGAGACAGTCTTTTATACGTTTTAATTCTGGAAGGAAAAAATAACCACGCATAATGCTTACATTTTATTGTTATGATATTAAGACAATGACCTATAGGTGTATAGTGATATAGGATTATTTGAGGAGGATGATAACAGTTTTTAGCAATGATTTTATGTCATCTCCATCTATAGCTCTTTTATAGCAATGGCTAAGAACA
>PYDT01000253.1:0-79279 GCA_004837865.1 Musa balbisiana | reverse complement strand
GATGGTCATCCAAATAAAGGAATGAAAGCGACTGCCAAATGAGGGAAAGAAAGCGATGGTCATCCAAATAAAGGAATGAAAGCGACTGCCAAATGAGGGAAAGAAAGCGACTGGTCATCCAAATAAAGGAATGAAAGCGACTGCCAAATGAGGGAAAGAAAGCGATGGTCATCCAAATAAAGGAATGAAAGCGACTGCCAAATGAGGGAAAGAAAGCGATGGTCATCCAAATAAAGGAATGAAAGCGACTGCCAAATGAGGGAAAGAAAGCGATGGTCATCCAAATAAAGGAATGAAAGCGACTGCCAAATGAGGGAAAGAAAGCGACTGGTCATCCAAATAAAGGAATGAAAGCGACTGCCAAATGAGGGAAAGAAAGCGACTGGTCATCCAAATAAAGGAATGAAAGCGACTGCCAAATGAGGGAAAGAAAGCGACTGGTCATCCAAATAAAGGAATGAAAGCGACTGCCAAATGAGGGAAAGAAAGCGACTGGTCATCCAAATAAAGGAATGAAAGCGACTGCCAAATGAGGGAAAGAAAGCGACTGGTCATCCAAATAAAGGAATGAAAGCGACTGCCAAATGAGGGAAAGAAAGCGACTGGTCATCCAAATAAAGGAATGAAAGCGACTGCCAAATGAGGGAAAGAAAGCGACTGGTCATCCAAATAAAGGAATGAAAGCGACTGCCAAATGAGGGAAAGAAAGCGACTGGTCATCCAAATAAAGGAATGAAAGCGACTGCCAAATGAGGGAAAGAAAGCGACTGGTCATCCAAATAAAGGAATGAAAGCGACTGCCAAATGAGGGAAAGAAAGCGACTGGTCATCCAAATAAAGGAATGAAAGCGACTGCCAAATGAGGGAAAGAAAGCGACTGGTCATCCAAATAAAGGAATGAAAGCGACTGCCAAATGAGGGAAAGAAAGCGACTGGTCATCCAAATAAAGGAATGAAAGCGACTGCCAAATGAGGGAAAGAAAGCGACTGGTCATCCAAATAAAGGAATGAAAGCGACTGCCAAATGAGGGAAAGAAAGCGACTGGTCATCCAAATAAAGGAATGAAAGCGACTGCCAAATGAGGGAAAGAAAGCGACTGGTCATCCAAATAAAGGAATGAAAGCGACTGCCAAATGAGGGAAAGAAAGCGACTGGTCATCCAAATAAAGGAATGAAAGCGACTGCCAAATGAGGGAAAGAAAGCGACTGGTCATCCAAATAAAGGAATGAAAGCGACTGCCAAATGAGGGAAAGAAAGCGACTGGTCATCCAAATAAAGGAATGAAAGCGACTGCCAAATGAGGGAAAGAAAGCGACTGGTCATCCAAATAAAGGAATGAAAGCGACTGCCAAATGAGGGAAAGAAAGCGACTGGTCATCCAAATAAAGGAATGAAAGCGACTGCCAAATGAGGGAAAGAAAGCGACTGGTCATCCAAATAAAGGAATGAAAGCGACTGCCAAATGAGGGAAAGAAAGCTTATTAGCAAGTTGAGGAAAGCCAGTCGAGGATTGCAATAGTACCTTATACTTCCCAATGAGAGAAGGATGGATCTGCGCCCTTAAGGCCGGTTGTCCAATCAACGGCAGCTAAAAAAACCCTTATTTGAGACCAATAGGTTGTAGGTAGCACGTGGAGGTTCCAAGCCGAAGCAAAGCAATCTCTTTCTCCTCTCTTGTCGAACCTACTAGTCACTCTTTCCCCTCTCTTGTCGAACCTACTAGTGAGAAAATACCAACCAAGGATGACACCTCTTGAGACTTCTCTCTACCCCTGAATAGACTGTTTCAATATCTTTGCTTGCGCGGGGGGGATATATGAGTTTCGTTTCAGCCAGCTAGCAGCATGCCGTATCGGGCTGATTCATTCGCCTTTTCTTTCTGAACTTCAAGGGATGCACTTTCCACTATTGAGTATCTGCTTACTTTCTTGTTTTAGTAATCGAAAGATTCGGGATCGATAGCATGAAGAAGAGTGAAATGAAAACCCACTTCGCTTTGACTATTCTCTTTCCCCTGTAGAGGCCACTGCAAACTATCCAGAGATAAGATAAGGTTTCCATTCATTTCGGTGCCTATTCTTTGCTTCGTAGTTGCATAGCAAGCCTTCCTCGTCATTAATATCTTTGCTTGTGGCGCCTATCGGGAGAATCGATGACTCTAAAGCATTGCTTAAGGCTGCTAGAAGGATTCAGAAATGCAAAGGAACATTGGATTGGGGCATCCTCATTTCGAAGATTAATAGGCTCATGAATGAGTGAGTGCCCCGTCGAGTCAGATTCCATCGTTTTCTTTCCCTAACGCAAAGATGAGGAGTGATATTATTAGTCGAAGCGGACCTCTGGACAAGTGGAGGATTTGTCGCTGAAGTCCGGAATCATAATAATTACAATGCTTCATTCTTCTTCAGGTGGGAGATAATAGAAAACTGGGGATCAAAAGCAGGTGCCTCCATTAGTGAACATGCAGACGCTTTCGCTCAGTCGGGGCAGGAGTGTTTTACTTTCAGAATAAATTATCTAAATATGTTGATTCTATTACTTTGGATCTCTTTTCTCATATGTAACACTTATATGCAATTAGAACTTGATTTCAAACTGGGAAAACTCCGCCTACTGCTCTCAGTTGAGTTTGGTTACTTTAATCAATTAGAGAATATAGAACTTATTTGAAAAGATTACTGGAACTTTACTTTTACTTCATTATGGAATATTTCATTGAAACTTAAAGGAAGCAAGCAAGTTGTTTACTTTCTTCTATATGTGGGGGGGCACGCTCAATTCTTATATTTAGAGAACGAGCAAGCGCGAACTCAAGCCTTAGTTATCAAAGGAAGCAATGCCCTTTGTTATCAAAGGAAGCAATGCTCTGTAATGAATGTTTATCAATTCCATTTGTAGTTGTCAGTTGAATGCAATTCCTGTTTACTCTCGCCCTCCAAACTCATTAATTCCCCCACACCCCTACCATATTGCTCTAAGTGTAAAGTATCTCGTCCTGGCTCTACTGCTCCCCTACCATATATATATCAGTCAAGTAATTCCATTCTTTCCGCTCTAAGTAAAGTAAAAGTACTGCTCCCCTACTCGAGCCTCGGAAGAAAGAGGTTTTTGGATCGTATTCGTATTATCACTCATTCATTCCATTATATAGTATATGTTACGGACTCTTTCATATTGAACCGGTGGTGAAAATGCCCGGTGCAGGAAAAGATGGTACTCTTCCCTACTGAGACAACTGACAGTCTTCAACAGATCCTCCTTTACTTTAATCCACTAGTAAATCACCATTTCTTAAGGTTTCGTACGACTACAAAAGTTATACGTGAATTGTGAATAAAAAGTGTAGCTAACCGGAAGGAAATCGTGAGACAGTTCGGTTCTCTAGACCAATCTGCCACCCTGGGGAAGGGGCTCAAGCGGTGTTTAGTTTCCCCACTTCATCAAATCAATAGGTTGTTAAAAAAGAGTGGAACGAAAGCGGACAGGTGAACACCAAAAGAAAGAGACAGGCTTTTTACTAAACACTACCCGGAACGAAGCCCAATGATTCGAGCTATATCTCCATTTCCAGTCGAACAAACAAAGACTATAGTTCGCGATCAAGTCGTTCGCTTCTATAGCGGTTCGTTAATATCCATCTATCAAGTTGTTCAATTGATCCATTAAGGATAGAAGAGAACAGAGGTGTAATTGTAAAGCCGATGAGTTTTCTTTTTCTATTGGACTACAGTAAATGCTTTCAAGGCTGCTTGCTCCAAGATGAATGAGAATGGATTGCATTTACCCGATCCCTATTTCTTGCTGGCTTTCCGAAACTGGCTCCCAAGCTTGCTCACACGCTTCAAAGATGAAACAAATGACACGGACTGGCAGGGGAGGTTCAGATGCTGCTTCGTAGCTTCCTCGCCTGTCACTGGAAAAGGAATAAGAAAGAGATGGCTTCGACCACTATTGCTATTGCTAGGAAGGTCTTTTTAGGCTTGTACTTTCTCTCAGAAGATACTTTAGGTGCAGAATTCCCATTGCTTTTACGCGAGAGGTCTAACAAACACAAAGCTCAAGTCAGCTGCCCGCTCACTAACACGAGTGAAAGGTTTACTTGGTTAAACAAACAGGAAAAGTCAATACTGCAGGAAAAGTCAATAAAGTAAGAATCACACTGAAAACTGTAAGAATGGAATTGAGATCTCCAGTAGTTGCTAAGTAGTTGCTTGGCGGATAAGAATGAAGTTAGCAGAGATTAAATCGCATATCCGACACATTCCTGAAAATCCTTATTATTATATTTGATACTTGACTCGTTCTTAACCTCTCCTCTTGTTCTTTGAACTCATTAAATACCGGATCCGGCTTTACTGCTTGTCTGGCACATAATGTAGTTGCTGGGCCCCTCTTCATTTACTATCTTAGTAGTACACTATGATTCTATTAATTACTGTAGTTGCTTGTCGTCTGCCCTGTGCTCCACCAATACAGGATTTGGACCATAAACCCAGCTTGAACTTATCGACAAACTCCCAGGAATGGAATTGCGGGTACGGGACCCTCTGACTCTAATATATAATTGATTAATGACTATTGGCACCCGAAACCTTACCATTAGGAATAGGTCAAGCAAGGAATCCGTTTAGTGTGTTAATAAGTTCCTCTGTAATTAGGGGTTATTTTCAGTGCACCGTTTTCCGTTCTTCTTAGTCAGCTCGATTCCATTGGCTTAGCATATTCATTAGGGGAACATCCAATCCGCCCGTTCTCTCATCTGATTTTGTAGGTCCCTTGGTCAACAATGCTAGACAAGCAGCATATAGGTGATTTTCTTCATTGCTGCATATAGGTTATTTTCTTCATTGCAGCATATAGGTGATTTTCTTCATTGCAGCATATAGGTGATTTTCTTCATTGCAGCATATAGGTGATTTTCTTCATTGCAGCATATAGGTGATTTTCTTCATTGCAGCATATAGGTGATTTTCTTCATTGCAGCATATAGGTGATTTTCTTCATTGCAGCATATAGGTGATTTTCTTCATTGCAGCATATAGGTGATTTTCTTCATTGCAGCATATAGGTGATTTTCTTCATTGCAGCATATAGGTGATTTTCTTCATTGCAGCATATAGGTGATTTTCTTCATTGCAGCATATAGGTGATTTTCTTCATTGCAGCATATAGGTGATTTTCTTCATTGCAGCATATAGGTGATTTTCTTCATTGCAGCATATAGGTGATTTTCTTCATTGCAGCATATAGGTGATTTTCTTCATTGCAGCATATAGGTGATTTTCTTCATTGCAGCATATAGGTGATTTTCTTCATTGCAGCATATAGGTGATTTTCTTCATTGCAGCATATAGGTGATTTTCTTCATTGCAGCATATAGGTGATTTTCTTCATTGCAGCATATAGGTGATTTTCTTCATTGCAGCATATAGGTGATTTTCTTCATTGCAGCATATAGGTGATTTTCTTCATTGCAGCATATAGGTGATTTTCTTCATTGCAGCATATAGGTGATTTTCTTCATTGCAGCATATAGGTGATTTTCTTCATTGCAGCATATAGGTGATTTTCTTCATTGCAGCATATAGGTGATTTTCTTCATTGCAGCATATAGGTGATTTTCTTCATTGCAGCATATAGGTGATTTTCTTCATTGCAGCATATAGGTGATTTTCTTCATTGCAGCATATAGGTGATTTTCTTCATTGCAGCATATAGGTGATTTTCTTCATTGCAGCATATAGGTGATTTTCTTCATTGCAGCATATAGGTGATTTTCTTCATTGCAGCATATAGGTGATTTTCTTCATTGCAGCATATAGGTGATTTTCTTCATTGCAGCATATAGGTGATTTTCTTCATTGCAGCATATAGGTGATTTTCTTCATTGCAGCATATAGGTGATTTTCTTCATTGCAGCATATAGGTGATTTTCTTCATTGCAGCATATAGGTGATTTTCTTCATTGCAGCATATAGGTGATTTTCTTCATTGCAGCATATAGGTGATTTTCTTCATTGCAGCATATAGGTGATTTTCTTCATTGCAGCATATAGGTGATTTTCTTCATTGCAGCATATAGGTGATTTTCTTCATTGCAGCATATAGGTGATTTTCTTCATTGCAGCATATAGGTGATTTTCTTCATTGCAGCATATAGGTGATTTTCTTCATTGCAGCATATAGGTGATTTTCTTCATTGCAGCATATAGGTGATTTTCTTCATTGCAGCATATAGGTGATTTTCTTCATTGCAGCATATAGGTGATTTTCTTCATTGCAGCATATAGGTGATTTTCTTCATTGCAGCATATAGGTGATTTTCTTCATTGCAGCATATAGGTGATTTTCTTCATTGCAGCATATAGGTGATTTTCTTCATTGCAGCATATAGGTGATTTTCTTCATTGCAGCATATAGGTGATTTTCTTCATTGCAGCATATAGGTGATTTTCTTCATTGCAGCATATAGGTGATTTTCTTCATTGCAGCATATAGGTGATTTTCTTCATTGCAGCATATAGGTGATTTTCTTCATTGCAGCATATAGGTGATTTTCTTCATTGCAGCATATAGGTGATTTTCTTCATTGCAGCATATAGGTGATTTTCTTCATTGCAGCATATAGGTGATTTTCTTCATTGCAGCATATAGGTGATTTTCTTCATTGCAGCATATAGGTGATTTTCTTCATTGCAGCATATAGGTGATTTTCTTCATTGCAGCATATAGGTGATTTTCTTCATTGCAGCATATAGGTGATTTTCTTCATTGCAGCATATAGGTGATTTTCTTCATTGCAGCATATAGGTGATTTTCTTCATTGCAGCATATAGGTGATTTTCTTCATTGCAGCATATAGGTGATTTTCTTCATTGCAGCATATAGGTGATTTTCTTCATTGCAGCATATAGGTGATTTTCTTCATTGCAGCATATAGGTGATTTTCTTCATTGCAGCATATAGGTGATTTTCTTCATTGCAGCATATAGGTGATTTTCTTCATTGCAGCATATAGGTGATTTTCTTCATTGCAGCATATAGGTGATTTTCTTCATTGCAGCATATAGGTGATTTTCTTCATTGCAGCATATAGGTGATTTTCTTCATTGCAGCATATAGGTGATTTTCTTCATTGCAGCATATAGGTGATTTTCTTCATTGCAGCATATAGGTGATTTTCTTCATTGCAGCATATAGGTGATTTTCTTCATTGCAGCATATAGGTGATTTTCTTCATTGCAGCATATAGGTGATTTTCTTCATTGCAGCATATAGGTGATTTTCTTCATTGCAGCATATAGGTGATTTTCTTCATTGCAGCATATAGGTGATTTTCTTCATTGCAGCATATAGGTGATTTTCTTCATTGCAGCATATAGGTGATTTTCTTCATTGCAGCATATAGGTGATTTTCTTCATTGCAGCATATAGGTGATTTTCTTCATTGCAGCATATAGGTGATTTTCTTCATTGCAGCATATAGGTGATTTTCTTCATTGCAGCATATAGGTGATTTTCTTCATTGCAGCATATAGGTGATTTTCTTCATTGCAGCATATAGGTGATTTTCTTCATTGCAGCATATAGGTGATTTTCTTCATTGCAGCATATAGGTGATTTTCTTCATTCAACAAGTAACTACAAATGTTCGAGCGTTAGCAGGGAGGCGCTCTCTCCATCTTAAGTTCAAGCCTCAACTACAAGATCAGCATTAGCAATAAGATCGCAAGAGGGCGAGAAGCATAGGTCAGAGCAAGAGACTCAGTGGATGAGAGGTTTTTCTTCAGTGCAAGAAGATGGATTCAACAGATGGAGAAACCTTTCCTAAGTTAAGTGGGTGGTGCTTTGCTTAACCGAGTCAGTAGTGCTTGTTTGGCTTCACCGAGTAGTAGAGTTAGTTGTGGTGGGGAAATCCTCTAGTATGGTATGGTCCAAAGCAGCAAGTGGGGAGGCTCCAACATAAGTACTCCATAAAGGGTATGAGAATGGAATAATTGGTACTCTAAGCTAGAGGCAAGCTCAAAGACAAGAGCGAGAGACTCAACCAAACAAGTAAAGATCCGAATCAGTAGTTACAGTATTGGAAGTAGTAAGGTTCGGTGTCAGTAAGGAAAGTGCTTAGTCTTGGTTCCAGTTTTGTTGTTGTTGAGTGTTTCTATTCTCTTCTGAGTCGTTTGATTCCCTGAGCTGTGTTCTAGTACTGTTAGCCTGTAGCTCAATTCTCTTATGAGTAAGCGGGGGAGTTCCAGTCTCTTAGTGCACCCCGGAAGATTGAATTGATTAGTCATTGGTTTAGTAAGTGCGGTATGGTCTCATTCCTTTCATTGTGGGGAAATGGAAATAAGGCAATCAATTCCATCTAGTGAGCGTTCCGTGTTCAAGTCAAAGCAGTAGCAAGAACCAGTCTACTTATAAATAATAAAGTAATAAGCGTTCCGTGTTCAAGTGCATCAAGAGAGAGAGATCCGCATAAGCCGGGGAATACCCGCGTTGTCACTCAAAACTTGATACTATAGCCCGCCCATAGCTGTGAAGTTAGCCTACCCGGGTCAATTAGGGGCGGACCCCACAAGTAGGTGCCTCCGGTTCTAGAGGGTACTCTTTGGCCCCCCAATCGAATATTCTCCCCCGCCCCATGGGTGGTCGAGTTACTATGCTTTTCAATTTAGTGGCATTTCGCTCCGTGATCGCTCATCCATGAGCTGGCGCTTTCATTCATCAAATCCAGCTTTATGTGGAGGAGTATAAGAACCATTCTTCCAAAGCCCTCCGAACTACATACATGAATGGGGTTGTTGGTTGCTTGGTTTGCTTTAACGTTCCAAATCTCTATCGTCAAATAACATATCTTCGGTCGAAGCCGCTTTGGATTGGCCTTTTCTTCGATGTGAATGCACAAAAAAAGTGCCTTGCTTCCGCTCTGGGCCATTGGCCTGTGGCTTCTGCTTCATCCAATTTCCGGTTGGGGAGAAATACGATATAAGGTGATGAATCGGATTCTCTTCTCAATCTCCAGGGCGATTGAAGCATAACATATTTCTTATTGGATATGGATGTTATTTGCTCTAGAAGAAGCTTTGTTTCCTAATAGAATAGGAAGGATAGTAAAGGAAGAGAAGAGGGAACAAGAAATGGCAGGATGATACATGGAATAATCGAAATCAAAGACCCTTACTTCCGGAAGTACAAAATGGAAGGAAAAGAGAATGGATATAGCTAGAGAAATCAGAGAATCATCCACAAAAAGTTATACTTCTGACCAAAATGCAAATACACGAAGCTATCTTGCGTATCCAAGCTGCAAGGGCGGTATTTTCTAAGGTATCTTTATATCTTATCTCTCTCTTCGCTGTTTATGGAGGTGCAAAATAAGACTTTTGGGATGAGGCTCATCATTGGGCTAGGTCTCGAATGTACCTATCGCATTCTTCCCTATAGTGGTTGGTGGGCATTCCTTTTGGTTTTCTGAGTTTCTTTAGCTTTCATCTACCGATTAACCTCTATTGACTTCATGGTTTCTAATGTATAATTACAGAAATAAGGAAGGGAGGTTCTTCTCTGTCTCTGGAGCCTCTCTTTTATTTGATCTTGCCGTGGATCCCCCCTGAGCGGAAAGACATGATCAAACCATAAAAGAAGTGATTGGATCGACCATACCAGGCTATCGAAAGCTCATGTGACTCACTATAGGTTCGGGTTGGAAATACTAGCATGTTCATAATAACTCTAGGCCCTGACTTATGCCTCGAGTGCTCCGCCCCAGAAGTTAACTAACCCATAGAGCGGTCCCTATGTTAACCTTGGGAGTTTTGAATGCACGGTCACAAGAAGACAGGCAGAGTGCAGAGTCGAGTGGCAAGCGCAATGGTACCAAGCACAGATGTTTAGGAGAGAGAAGTGAGTTGGTCTCGATGAGAGCCCAGGCTCGTGTGTTATAAGCCCAACCGGGAAAGGGAAGTAGATCAACTCAATAGTGGATCAGGGAAGTAGATCAATTCCATAGTAGGATCGTAGTGAAATCCATCTGTCCGGCTTGAGGGCTGTTATCGGTATAGAGGGAAACTTAAGAAGGAAGGAATCCAAGCAAGCAATAAAGAGTCTAGTAGTAGCATTTTCTTAGCCTTAGCTCACTTCACTCTATAGTCAGAGCGATCTGTCTTCTCTTTGATTCCGTTTTGTTCTCGAGGGCTTTGACAAGTCATTGAGTTCACAGTCGAAAGGAAGGAAAAGAAGTTCGTCAGCAGGAAATGCAAACGCTTTCTTTCCATTTATGAGAAAACGAGACTACCAATGCCTTTAGAAAGCACAGCAGACGAAGTTGTCTCCTATAACCGACTAAAAGAAGGAATGAGGAATCAAAGCTTACTCCGCTCCGACTACTGATCGCTCACCACTGCTTGCTACATAAACCTGATTAACACATTAATAGTTGATGATTAGGTATTGGAAAAAACTCTTACCTACCTTTCAGATGAACCTCCGTTCCACTCCGCTAATGGGAAATGACCATTGAGGGCCTAACTCGACTCCTAACGCTGATGAACACAGGCGATACACTCTGCTACGCCTTTTACTTGTTCCCTCGCTTGTTAACTTAAGACTCAAACATCACCTTTCGCTTCTTCTATCTCTGATTCTACTGCGGATTCTCTGATTGTATCGTAGACAACACAAGCACCTTCCCTAGACAAACTCCAGCGGAAAAGAGAAAGAGCGCGCGCCCCCACCCCGTAAGTGCTGTCTTTCCGTTGATTGTTCTCTTTTGCGCAAGTACTGTGTTATGACAATACCGAGATACCGCACTGCATCCCTTTCTGTTGAATCTGACTGTCCTGCTGTAGCTCCACGAGTTCCAGTTACTGACTTGTTGGACTCGCTAACTTGTTCGTTTCGCATACGTAAGTACTGAGGCTGCTACTACTTATTGCCTTGCCTAAAGCTCTAGTTCCGTTGATTGTTCTCTTTTGCGCAAGTACTGTGTTATGACAATACCGAGATACCGCACTGCATCCCTTTCTGTTGAATCTGACTGTCCTGCTGTAGCTCCACGAGTTCCAGTTACTGACTTGTTGGACTCGCTAACTTGTTCGTTTCGCATACGTAAGTACTGAGGCTGCTACTACTTATTGCCTTGCCTAAAGCTCTAGTTCCGTTGATTGTTCTCTTTTGCGCAAGTACTGTGTTATGACAATACCGAGATACCGCACTGCATCCCTTTCTGTTGAATCTGACTGTCCTGCTGTAGCTCCACGAGTTCCAGTTACTGACTTGTTGGACTCGCTAACTTGTTCGTTTCGCATACGTAAGTACTGAGGCTGCTACTACTTATTGCCTTGCCTAAAGCTCTAGTTCCGTTGATTGTTCTCTTTTGCGCAAGTACTGTGTTCATGACAATACCGAGATACCGCACTGCATCCCTTTCTGTTGAATCTGACTGTCCTGCTGTAGCTCCACGAGTTCCAGTTACTGACTTGTTGGACTCGCTAACTTGTTCGTTTCGCATACGTAAGTACTGAGGCTGCTACTACTTATTGCCTTGCCTAAAGCTCTAGTTCCGTTGATTGTTCTCTTTTGCGCAAGTACTGTGTTCATGACAATACCGAGATACCGCACTGCATCCCTTTCTGTTGAATCTGACTGTCCTGCTGTAGCTCCACGAGTTCCAGTTACTGACTTGTTGGACTCGCTAACTTGTTCGTTTCGCATACGTAAGTACTGAGGCTGCTACTACTTATTGCCTTGCCTAAAGCTCTAGTTCCGTTGATTGTTCTCTTTTGCGCAAGTACTGTGTTCATGACAATACCGAGATACCGCACTGCATCCCTTTCTGTTGAATCTGACTGTCCTGCTGTAGCTCCACGAGTTCCAGTTACTGACTTGTTGGACTCGCTAACTTGTTCGTTTCGCATACGTAAGTACTGAGGCTGCTACTACTTATTGCCTTGCCTAAAGCTCTAGTTCCGTTGATTGTTCTCTTTTGCGCAAGTACTGTGTTCATGACAATACCGAGATACCGCACTGCATCCCTTTCTGTTGAATCTGACTGTCCTGCTGTAGCTCCACGAGTTCCAGTTACTGACTTGTTGGACTCGCTAACTTGTTCGTTTCGCATACGTAAGTACTGAGGCTGCTACTACTTATTGCCTTGCCTAAAGCTCTAGTTCCGTTGATTGTTCTCTTTTGCGCAAGTACTGTGTTCATGACAATACCGAGATACCGCACTGCATCCCTTTCTGTTGAATCTGACTGTCCTGCTGTAGCTCCACGAGTTCCAGTTACTGACTTGTTGGACTCGCTAACTTGTTCGTTTCGCATACGTAAGTACTGAGGCTGCTACTACTTATTGCCTTGCCTAAAGCTCTAGTTCCGTTGATTGTTCTCTTTTGCGCAAGTACTGTGTTCATGACAATACCGAGATACCGCACTGCATCCCTTTCTGTTGAATCTGACTGTCCTGCTGTAGCTCCACGAGTTCCAGTTACTGACTTGTTGGACTCGCTAACTTGTTCGTTTCGCATACGTAAGTACTGAGGCTGCTACTACTTATTGCCTTGCCTAAAGCTCTAGTTCCGTTGATTGTTCTCTTTTGCGCAAGTACTGTGTTCATGACAATACCGAGATACCGCACTGCATCCCTTTCTGTTGAATCTGACTGTCCTGCTGTAGCTCCACGAGTTCCAGTTACTGACTTGTTGGACTCGCTAACTTGTTCGTTTCGCATACGTAAGTACTGAGGCTGCTACTACTTATTGCCTTGCCTAAAGCTCTAGTTCCGTTGATTGTTCTCTTTTGCGCAAGTACTGTGTTCATGACAATACCGAGATACCGCACTGCATCCCTTTCTGTTGAATCTGACTGTCCTGCTGTAGCTCCACGAGTTCCAGTTACTGACTTGTTGGACTCGCTAACTTGTTCGTTTCGCATACGTAAGTACTGAGGCTGCTACTACTTATTGCCTTGCCTAAAGCTCTAGTTCCGTTGATTGTTCTCTTTTGCGCAAGTACTGTGTTCATGACAATACCGAGATACCGCACTGCATCCCTTTCTGTTGAATCTGACTGTCCTGCTGTAGCTCCACGAGTTCCAGTTACTGACTTGTTGGACTCGCTAACTTGTTCGTTTCGCATACGTAAGTACTGAGGCTGCTACTACTTATTGCCTTGCCTAAAGCTCTAGTTCCGTTGATTGTTCTCTTTTGCGCAAGTACTGTGTTCATGACAATACCGAGATACCGCACTGCATCCCTTTCTGTTGAATCTGACTGTCCTGCTGTAGCTCCACGAGTTCCAGTTACTGACTTGTTGGACTCGCTAACTTGTTCGTTTCGCATACGTAAGTACTGAGGCTGCTACTACTTATTGCCTTGCCTAAAGCTCTAGTTCCGTTAGATATAGGGGGTCAGTTAAGAGCGGGTAGATATAGGGGGTCAGTTAAGAGCGGGTAGATATAGGGGGTCAGTTAAGAGCGGGTAGATATAGGGGGTCAGTTAAGAGCGGGTAGATATAGGGGGTCAGTTAAGAGCGGGTAGATATAGGGGGTCAGTTAAGAGCGGGTAGATATAGGGGGTCAGTTAAGAGCGGGTAGATATAGGGGGTCAGTTAAGAGCGGGTAGATATAGGGGGTCAGTTAAGAGCGGGTAGATATAGGGGGTCAGTTAAGAGCGGGTAGATATAGGGGGTCAGTTAAGAGCGGGTAGATATAGGGGGTCAGTTAAGAGCGGGTAGATATAGGGGGTCAGTTAAGAGCGGGTAGATATAGGGGGTCAGTTAAGAGCGGGTAGATATAGGGGGTCAGTTAAGAGCGGGTAGATATAGGGGGTCAGTTAAGAGCGGGTAGATATAGGGGGTCAGTTAAGAGCGGGTAGATATAGGGGGTCAGTTAAGAGCGGGTAGATATAGGGGGTCAGTTAAGAGCGGGTAGATATAGGGGGTCAGTTAAGAGCGGGTAGATATAGGGGGTCAGTTAAGAGCGGGTAGATATAGGGGGTCAGTTAAGAGCGGGTAGATATAGGGGGTCAGTTAAGAGCGGGTAGATATAGGGGGTCAGTTAAGAGCGGGTAGATATAGGGGGTCAGTTAAGAGCGGGTAGATATAGGGGGTCAGTTAAGAGCGGGTAGATATAGGGGGTCAGTTAAGAGCGGGTAGATATAGGGGGTCAGTTAAGAGCGGGTAGATATAGGGGGTCAGTTAAGAGCGGGTAGATATAGGGGGTCAGTTAAGAGCGGGTAGATATAGGGGGTCAGTTAAGAGCGGGTAGATATAGGGGGTCAGTTAAGAGCGGGTAGATATAGGGGGTCAGTTAAGAGCGGGTAGATATAGGGGGTCAGTTAAGAGCGGGTAGATATAGGGGGTCAGTTAAGAGCGGGTAGATATAGGGGGTCAGTTAAGAGCGGGTAGATATAGGGGGTCAGTTAAGAGCGGGTAGATATAGGGGGTCAGTTAAGAGCGGGTAGATATAGGGGGTCAGTTAAGAGCGGGTAGATATAGGGGGTCAGTTAAGAGCGGGTAGATATAGGGGGTCAGTTAAGAGCGGGTAGATATAGGGGGTCAGTTAAGAGCGGGTAGATATAGGGGGTCAGTTAAGAGCGGGTAGATATAGGGGGTCAGTTAAGAGCGGGTAGATATAGGGGGTCAGTTAAGAGCGGGTAGATATAGGGGGTCAGTTAAGAGCGGGTAGATATAGGGGGTCAGTTAAGAGCGGGTAGATATAGGGGGTCAGTTAAGAGCGGGTAGATATAGGGGGTCAGTTAAGAGCGGGTAGATATAGGGGGTCAGTTAAGAGCGGGTAGATATAGGGGGTCAGTTAAGAGCGGGTAGATATAGGGGGTCAGTTAAGAGCGGGTAGATATAGGGGGTCAGTTAAGAGCGGGTAGATATAGGGGGTCAGTTAAGAGCGGGTAGATATAGGGGGTCAGTTAAGAGCGGGTAGATATAGGGGGTCAGTTAAGAGCGGGTAGATATAGGGGGTCAGTTAAGAGCGGGTAGATATAGGGGGTCAGTTAAGAGCGGGTAGATATAGGGGGTCAGTTAAGAGCGGGTAGATATAGGGGGTCAGTTAAGAGCGGGTAGATATAGGGGGTCAGTTAAGAGCGGGTAGATATAGGGGGTCAGTTAAGAGCGGGTAGATATAGGGGGTCAGTTAAGAGCGGGTAGATATAGGGGGTCAGTTAAGAGCGGGTAGATATAGGGGGTCAGTTAAGAGCGGGTAGATATAGGGGGTCAGTTAAGAGCGGGTAGATATAGGGGGTCAGTTAAGAGCGGGTAGATATAGGGGGTCAGTTAAGAGCGGGTAGATATAGGGGGTCAGTTAAGAGCGGGTAGATATAGGGGGTCAGTTAAGAGCGGGTAGATATAGGGGGTCAGTTAAGAGCGGGTAGATATAGGGGGTCAGTTAAGAGCGGGTAGATATAGGGGGTCAGTTAAGAGCGGGTAGATATAGGGGGTCAGTTAAGAGCGGGTAGATATAGGGGGTCAGTTAAGAGCGGGTAGATATAGGGGGTCAGTTAAGAGCGGGTAGATATAGGGGGTCAGTTAAGAGCGGGTAGATATAGGGGGTCAGTTAAGAGCGGGTAGATATAGGGGGTCAGTTAAGAGCGGGTAGATATAGGGGGTCAGTTAAGAGCGGGTAGATATAGGGGGTCAGTTAAGAGCGGGTAGATATAGGGGGTCAGTTAAGAGCGGGTAGATATAGGGGGTCAGTTAAGAGCGGGTAGATATAGGGGGTCAGTTAAGAGCGGGTAGATATAGGGGGTCAGTTAAGAGCGGGTAGATATAGGGGGTCAGTTAAGAGCGGGTAGATATAGGGGGTCAGTTAAGAGCGGGTAGATATAGGGGGTCAGTTAAGAGCGGGTAGATATAGGGGGTCAGTTAAGAGCGGGTAGATATAGGGGGTCAGTTAAGAGCGGGTAGATATAGGGGGTCAGTTAAGAGCGGGTAGATATAGGGGGTCAGTTAAGAGCGGGTAGATATAGGGGGTCAGTTAAGAGCGGGTAGATATAGGGGGTCAGTTAAGAGCGGGTAGATATAGGGGGTCAGTTAAGAGCGGGTAGATATAGGGGGTCAGTTAAGAGCGGGTAGATATAGGGGGTCAGTTAAGAGCGGGTAGATATAGGGGGTCAGTTAAGAGCGGGTAGATATAGGGGGTCAGTTAAGAGCGGGTAGATATAGGGGGTCAGTTAAGAGCGGGTAGATATAGGGGGTCAGTTAAGAGCGGGTAGATATAGGGGGTCAGTTAAGAGCGGGTAGATATAGGGGGTCAGTTAAGAGCGGGTAGATATAGGGGGTCAGTTAAGAGCGGGTAGATATAGGGGGTCAGTTAAGAGCGGGTAGATATAGGGGGTCAGTTAAGAGCGGGTAGATATAGGGGGTCAGTTAAGAGCGGGTAGATATAGGGGGTCAGTTAAGAGCGGGTAGATATAGGGGGTCAGTTAAGAGCGGGTAGATATAGGGGGTCAGTTAAGAGCGGGTAGATATAGGGGGTCAGTTAAGAGCGGGTAGATATAGGGGGTCAGTTAAGAGCGGGTAGATATAGGGGGTCAGTTAAGAGCGGGTAGATATAGGGGGTCAGTTAAGAGCGGGTAGATATAGGGGGTCAGTTAAGAGCGGGTAGATATAGGGGGTCAGTTAAGAGCGGGTAGATATAGGGGGTCAGTTAAGAGCGGGTAGATATAGGGGGTCAGTTAAGAGCGGGTAGATATAGGGGGTCAGTTAAGAGCGGGTAGATATAGGGGGTCAGTTAAGAGCGGGTAGATATAGGGGGTCAGTTAAGAGCGGGTAGATATAGGGGGTCAGTTAAGAGCGGGTAGATATAGGGGGTCAGTTAAGAGCGGGTAGATATAGGGGGTCAGTTAAGAGCGGGTAGATATAGGGGGTCAGTTAAGAGCGGGTAGATATAGGGGGTCAGTTAAGAGCGGGTAGATATAGGGGGTCAGTTAAGAGCGGGTAGATATAGGGGGTCAGTTAAGAGCGGGTAGATATAGGGGGTCAGTTAAGAGCGGGTAGATATAGGGGGTCAGTTAAGAGCGGGTTTTCTTCAGTTTGTTTGTATAGATATAAGGTAAGTTAAGAGCGGGTAGATATAGGGGGTCAGTTAAGAGCGGGTAGATATAGGGGGTCAGTTAAGAGCGGGTTTTCTTCAGTTTGTTGTTAGTAATATAGGGTTTGGAATAAGCCTAGTAGAAAGAATCTCTCTGCAAATGCTAAGTTTAAGGCACCTTTTTTGTATCAACAGGATGATTCCTTATAGTACCCACCTAACCGACGTTATCGTTCATTTTTGATGACATCCGAATTGCTGTTAGCATTTCACCATCGAAAACAACCCTATGCTATGAGTACAGAGCGGGCCGGGCTACACCGATGGCATGAACTCAATATATGCTTTCTCTCCTTGCTTCCCTTACTCCTAGCTATCAATAATTGATTAGGTAAGAACAAGAGTAAGAAGATGGAAGTTAATCACACACACACCCTAGCCTATTCTATTGACCGACTCGGGCCCTGTCCGTACGTCCCTAAAACGAAAACTCCACCTACTCTTTTCACCAATGGATCTTGGTTGTCTCCCTCTAACACCGACACTACCTACTCTATTGAACCAAGCGCCCCGGTTCCATCTTTGAGAATGATTTAGATAACAAAGGTATTATGCATTCCGTTGAGCAAAGAAAGCTAAGCGCACAGAGAGAGCAATTCACTGGGAAGAAAAACAAACCAACCTGACAATCCTTCTTGTCCCTGGTTGCACTCTAGTAAATATGCCGTATGCAAGCGGTTCAATTCAAAAGGTGGTGATGAGCTCCTAACGTTTAGGCGTAAAATCAAGCTGTTGCACGTTAGCGAGTCATTGGTTCCGAGTAAGGATCAGATGCCATAAGAGTGTAGGTTTAGGGCGGGTATTCCAGTGACTAGTCTTGATCAGGATCAGCTCATTCCATACGGCTGGCAGTAGTTCATCGCCGATATAAGCTCTGCATCGGTAAAGTCTCAAGTTTTCGGTCAATCTCTAAATAAGGTGCTTCAAGCCTCCAAATAAGGTGCTTCAAGCCTTACAACTCTGGAACTTACTACTACTATAATATTTCATAACAACACTTCACTGCTGACATCTTACGTAGCCAAAACAAGAATTAGGAACCTCCGCCTTTCCCTCTGAACTCTAAGCTAAACATATTACTTGAAGCCTTTCCCTCTGAACTCTAAGCTGCTGACATATTACTCTCCCCTCTGAAAACTCTAAGCTAAACATATTACTTGAAGCCTTTCTCTAACAAAACATATTACTGCTGGATCATCAGAAGTCTCTTAAGCGGTTTTCAAAGAAGGAGCGGAAGCCGACGAAGACGATAACTTCACTGGAAGTTCCTAACTAAACGAAACTGGAAGACCCGCCAACTGCCGAACAACACTAGAGCGCTCCACCCACTTTGAGATTGAGAATCGATTGCTGCCAGGCGTCATTCGAGTCAACAACCATAATAAAGAATATAAGTTTGCAAACCGGAACTGTCCGAGCTACAGGAACTCTACGACAACTAAGGTAAATCCAGACTAGTCTTGAAACAGCGGATTCTCTTTCAACAATAATTCCACTCTCACATTCAGTACTTATCGATGACCCCTTAACTTCGACTTAGGCTTCCGATCCTGTTCCTACTGCTGGGCAAACCGCTTCTTAAGGCTTCTTTCTAGTCCTTGAACATAGGTGAACCGTAGTTAATGGAAAATAACCTATCAAACCTACTTATCGGCTCAACAAATAAGGAATAAGAATGCAATCTATATCGATTTTTGCTTGTTCGAAAGAAAAGCACTTCTGTTAGCTGAACCGAAATAGGGAATGGAATTTTGTTAGCTCTTTTTTACTGCTTCCAGACTCCGGATTGCTTCCCTTACTCTAAACAGCATAGCTTCCGGACTCCTCACTAGGATGAGACTCTTACTTCGATGAAACTCATTCAGAAAGAGATTATAACACAATAACCTCAGAGCCAACACTGAGATCGTATAGCCTTGCGTTACTTATTACTGGAGACTAAACCGCCCTCTCTCTTCTCTTACCCGCGCCATTCGAAAGAGCCTTACTCCTATCAAGACTTAGAGACAAGAACGGATCTCGCAGCTTCACTTATAAGAAATACTTCCTAACTCACACACAGTATGAAATCTTCCATTCTGTATCTTTATACGAGAAAATGAGTACTGCTTACTAGGAATATGACCTAGCCCTATCCTTTTCTATACACTATGCTAGATTCCATTTGATTCTTTGACTAAAGGTAGGCGCGCTTGGAGCTTCTCAATGGAATTCTTCAAAAAAGGTAAGATGTTATTGGTTTTACGTCGTAGAGATAGGAGAGGAGTTGGCTTACATTCATCTCCGATAGAAAGCATAAGAGTCTAAAGCAGATGCTAGTAGCAGAAGAAGGAAAGTATCTCGGGCAAGAGAGCTAAGGTTCTAAAAGTAGAGGTCCGGTTCGGTTCGGGCAAGAGAATGAGTCTCGTCTCTTATTGATTACTAGCTTTTCTATATACGCTCGCTTACTTATACTTATTTCAGTTCCTTCTCCACAGAGGAATAGAATATGCTTCCTCGAACTCGATGTCAAGAGCATAGTTGCTGGTTCCCCTCGCACTGTTTCTTCTCGAACTGCTGTTTCCTCCTTCTATTCTTTCTTAACAGGACGTAGTATTCTTGTCGCCAACACTAGCAACCGTACAAGTATACTTTGAAACCACTCTTTTGGATAGTTCCTATGATCTCACTTCTGATGCCGATGATCCTTCTTCTTATGCTGACTTACTCACTTTTTTCTTGCTTAGCAGGAACGGAATGAATTGCCAACACCGAGATCGTATATGAGCGTATACACCCTTATCTGCTTTTTCCAACCAAGTATTGAATTGAACTTCCGAACTCCTTACTGAACTCCTTACTCTCGGGTCGGGACGCTAACGTTTACTTACCCCCCAATCCATACTTACCGGGTTAGCTTACCGGGGTAGAACAACCATACACACTTTCTAGAGCATCTTCTCTCGTCGCAAACACTCTTCTGGAAGAGAACGTAACTTCCCGATTCAAAGCCTGTAAGATAGTATGAACTTGCTTGTTGCTGACTTTCTGATTCCCTTAACAACAACGCGCCTGTACAAGATTTTTCGTTATTTCATGAATTATTAGCCAGGTATTTCTGATGGATTTCAGATATTATATAAAGAAGTAACCAACCAGCGCGCCTCTTTTCTTCCATTCCATTTGTTTCGTTTTCAATTCCATTCTATATTTGATGGGGCTAGTGGGTAATAAAGAGTCGGACAAAGATCGGGAGGAGGGTATTCATCGTCTGCAAGTAGAGTTCCTGATTCAAGTCTAATTCTAGAATAAGGATTGGAAGCCGAATCTCCTCATTTCGTTTTTGTTCGCCTACGGCCTAGTTCGAGGTTCGGAGTAGAGATCAATTGACTCTGCCCAAGAAACGAGTGTAGTGCTCGATAGATTTCATTGAATTATGAACTTCAACTTCAAGGATAGGCGAGGTCGGCGAAAGAAGAAGTGGTTTCCAGATCTTATGCTGGTAAAGAATCGGGAAAGTATCCAACATCCGTTATTGGCGGAGCAGTGCTAGTTTATGTTGAGTATCTACAATATATGGTCAAGAATTCTTAATCACATACTGGTGGCGTTCAAGCTAGAATTGCAGATTATAGTGGAATCTTTCTTTGTTGCTTTAGCGCGTATTAGTTTACTCGGGTGCGGTTCGAAAGTCAGCCGATTCTCAAAGTCTAGTTTCAGTATGAGGGTAATAAAAAGAAGAGAAGAATGAGCTAGGCATGAAAGAAAGAAAAAGGTCAAACTTCGGTAGTTCAAGCGCCGCTAGTCTTCTGACCACTTACCACTACTAATAAGATAAGAGCTGCCGAACCACCTTCCTCCATGGGGTTCAATAGCTGCGGATTCAGTAAAAGCTTCTTTCTTTCTTATAGAAAGAAGAAGGCTTTATTGCGGTTATACATAAGCGGGTTCTCACACTGTGTTTTCCCATTTGAGTCTTTTATCGCGAGGTAGGCTTTCGTATCAGCGATAGGGCTTTCGCTCCTGTTATTGGTTCAAGGGGTGCAGCCAAATGACCGAACCGCTGTAACTA
The DNA here is from genome assembly GCA_004837865.1 of Musa balbisiana. Lineage (NCBI taxonomy): Eukaryota > Viridiplantae > Streptophyta > Magnoliopsida > Zingiberales > Musaceae > Musa > Musa balbisiana. Next base: position 58,129 of record PYDT01000253.1, on the reverse strand, counting down.
CACGGAGCAGCTTGGATAACAGGTGTACCATTCGTCTCTATTACGAGGCGAGCGTTGACCAAAAGAAAGCACTTTTCTCGAATCATAGGAGATTTCTCTTATCCCGGCCTGTGTTCTCCTACCTACCAAACTGGGGAATCTGGCACATCACGACGAAGTATCCATCTTTCTTTTCTCCAGCCAGAGATTGCAATCGCAGACAACGAGCATATCTTTCAGTGAGGGCTCGTTGACCACTTGAGGATCTCCGCCTACGACAACATGCGATAGAGCTACCAGTCGGCTGCTCCCGAAATAGAAAGGAAAGGAAGCAAAATCACCACAATTGAGCTTCGCTCCACTTTGGGAATTCGAACCCTTTCACTCCTATACTTATACTTGCTGACTGACAGACCGCACGAACTGTTTATAGAAAAACGTATCGTGTCGAGCAACGGTGAGACAAAAAGTACCTTATCAAGTTGTCAAAGCCAAGAAACCGATACTCTCAATAAACCACGACTCTTAAAGCTATCGAAGATGGCCATAATGGCATGAATCCAATCCTTATAAGCTGCGAGTTCCCTCTCCTCTGTTTCTTTGATAGGAAGCGTAATGAAGCGGCCTAGCGACTCATGCTATACTGCTGCGGATCAAACCTCAGTGACTGATGAAATAACAAAAAAATTCATTGGGCTCCGACTCATCTACTTGAGAAGTGGTGCTCCTTCCTTACCTTATACTTTGAAGTGGTGCTCCTTCCTTACCTTCATCTACTTGGAAGTGGTGCTCCTTCCTTATCTTATACTTCTATCCAAGTGCTCTTTTTTTTCGAGAGACAAGGATTGGTGATGCATATGAGACATAAGGTTTCGAAAAGACTGGAAGTAATACCCTAACTCCAAAGTGGGAAGCTAACGCGATGTAGTAAGTAAGTCGACTCATCTTCCACATCCGGAAAAGAACTCCTCCTTAAGTACAACTAGTGCAGCGTATGGTACAACTAGTGCAGCGTATAAGCTTTTAGTCTAGGAGTCTATTGAGTATCAGCTTTGAATTGACTTGCACGTCCGACTGGAAAGGAACGAGCGTAGTAGGGACTAGATCCAGACTCAGTCACTCAACCACAGCTATCAAAAGGAAGGACCGGGGACCCTCAATCCACAAAAGAGAGCGATTCACCGATTAGCATTTCAACCAGCAGAAGCCAGATGGAGACCCTCTTTCATACTCATTGTTTTCAATGGATCCTTTGATTTGGTTATTTGCCTAGAAGTAATCTCTTACGCAATTGAAGTCCTCCTTGTCTTAGTTCTTTCTTGTTGGTTTTCTAGTCTTTATGGAATCTGAAGGGGTTTGGTTTACTCGAATTAATGAGGCTCCTATACTATTGGCAATGAAAAAAACACGGTAAAACGCAAAATGCTCAGATCGATCCGGTGCTCTATTAGGCAAAATCACTTGACAGCCATTTTTCCCGGGTTTAGTCAACTTTTCTGAGAAATCCGGTCAGCTATTAGGTAAAATCGGATTGCTATCATTTTTCCCGGGAACTTAACTCCAAAACACAGGACTTGGTTATAACTAGTTATAACTCTTTATGGGTAGCTACTGAGGAAGGACTCGGTCATGACTCAGTTCCCTGCCGCGCAACATTAGTAGTTGCTTGCCTCTTCCAAAAATCAGAGAAATCAGGTCAGCTATTAGCGGAAATGGCTGAGCTACCTTTTTTCCCGGGGGACTCCTGCCGCACAACATTAGCCTAACTCGCTGACGCGACACACGAAAAAAGGAACTGAGGAAGGACTCGGTCATGACTCAGTTCCCTGCCGCGCAACATTAGTAGTTGCTTGCCTCTTCCAAAAATCAGAGAAATCAGGTCAGCTATTAGCGGAAATGGCTGAGCTACCTTTTTTCCCGGGGGACTCCTGCCGCACAACATTAGCCTAACTCGCTGACGCGACACACGAAAAAAGGAACTGAGGAAGGACTCGGTCATGACTCAGTTCCCTGCCGCGCAACATTAGTAGTTGCTTGCCTCTTCCAAAAATCAGAGAAATCAGGTCAGCTATTAGCGGAAATGGCTGAGCTACCTTTTTTCCCGGGGGACTCCTGCCGCACAACATTAGCCTAACTCGCTGACGCGACACACGAAAAAAGGAACTGAGGAAGGACTCGGTCATGACTCAGTTCCCTGCCGCGCAACATTAGTAGTTGCTTGCCTCTTCCAAAAATCAGAGAAATCAGGTCAGCTATTAGCGGAAATGGCTGAGCTACCTTTTTTCCCGGGGGACTCCTGCCGCACAACATTAGCCTAACTCGCTGACGCGACACACGAAAAAAGGAACTGAGGAAGGACTCGGTCATGACTCAGTTCCCTGCCGCGCAACATTAGTAGTTGCTTGCCTCTTCCAAAAATCAGAGAAATCAGGTCAGCTATTAGCGGAAATGGCTGAGCTACCTTTTTTCCCGGGGGACTCCTGCCGCACAACATTAGCCTAACTCGCTGACGCGACACACGAAAAAAGGAACTGAGGAAGGACTCGGTCATGACTCAGTTCCCTGCCGCGCAACATTAGTAGTTGCTTGCCTCTTCCAAAAATCAGAGAAATCAGGTCAGCTATTAGCGGAAATGGCTGAGCTACCTTTTTTCCCGGGGGACTCCTGCCGCACAACATTAGCCTAACTCGCTGACGCGACACACGAAAAAAGGAACTGAGGAAGGACTCGGTCATGACTCAGTTCCCTGCCGCGCAACATTAGTAGTTGCTTGCCTCTTCCAAAAATCAGAGAAATCAGGTCAGCTATTAGCGGAAATGGCTGAGCTACCTTTTTTCCCGGGGGACTCCTGCCGCACAACATTAGCCTAACTCGCTGACGCGACACACGAAAAAAGGAACTGAGGAAGGACTCGGTCATGACTCAGTTCCCTGCCGCGCAACATTAGTAGTTGCTTGCCTCTTCCAAAAATCAGAGAAATCAGGTCAGCTATTAGCGGAAATGGCTGAGCTACCTTTTTTCCCGGGGGACTCCTGCCGCACAACATTAGCCTAACTCGCTGACGCGACACACGAAAAAAGGAACTGAGGAAGGACTCGGTCATGACTCAGTTCCCTGCCGCGCAACATTAGTAGTTGCTTGCCTCTTCCAAAAATCAGAGAAATCAGGTCAGCTATTAGGTAAAATCGGATTGCTATCATTTTTCCCGGGAATTGGTGAGCGGGTCGGTTTCGGAGTTCAGTCTGCTCCTAGTTGGTGCACTAAAAGACTCAGTGTGCGGGAAGGGAATGTGCGGGCCTGAGACCGAGTCAACAAGTAATGACACCAGCCTAGCCTATTATTGGAACAGCTTCAGTGAGATTGCCTAGGAACAGCTTCAGTGAGATTGCCTAGGAACAGCTTCAGTGAGATTGCCTAGGAACAGCTTCAGTGAGATTGCCTAGGAACAGCTTCAGTGAGATTGCCTAGGAACAGCTTCAGTGAGATTGCCTAGGAACAGCTTCAGTGAGATTGCCTAGGAACAGCTTCAGTGAGATTGCCTAGGAACAGCTTCAGTGAGATTGCCTAGGAACAGCTTCAGTGAGATTGCCTAGGAACAGCTTCAGTGAGATTGCCTAGGAACAGCTTCAGTGAGATTGCCTAGGAACAGCTTCAGTGAGATTGCCTAGGAACAGCTTCAGTGAGATTGCCTAGGAACAGCTTCAGTGAGATTGCCTAGGAACAGCTTCAGTGAGATTGCCTAGGAACAGCTTCAGTGAGATTGCCTAGGAACAGCTTCAGTGAGATTGCCTAGGAACAGCTTCAGTGAGATTGCCTAGGAACAGCTTCAGTGAGATTGCCTAGGAACAGCTTCAGTGAGATTGCCTAGGAACAGCTTCAGTGAGATTGCCTAGGAACAGCTTCAGTGAGATTGCCTAGGAACAGCTTCAGTGAGATTGCCTAGGAACAGCTTCAGTGAGATTGCCTAGGAACAGCTTCAGTGAGATTGCCTAGGAACAGCTTCAGTGAGATTGCCTAGGAACAGCTTCAGTGAGATTGCCTAGGAACAGCTTCAGTGAGATTGCCTAGGAACAGCTTCAGTGAGATTGCCTAGGAACAGCTTCAGTGAGATTGCCTAGGAACAGCTTCAGTGAGATTGCCTAGGAACAGCTTCAGTGAGATTGCCTAGGAACAGCTTCAGTGAGATTGCCTAGGAACAGCTTCAGTGAGATTGCCTAGGAACAGCTTCAGTGAGATTGCCTAGGAACAGCTTCAGTGAGATTGCCTAGGAACAGCTTCAGTGAGATTGCCTAGGAACAGCTTCAGTGAGATTGCCTAGGAACAGCTTCAGTGAGATTGCCTAGGAACAGCTTCAGTGAGATTGCCTAGGAACAGCTTCAGTGAGATTGCCTAGGAACAGCTTCAGTGAGATTGCCTAGGAACAGCTTCAGTGAGATTGCCTAGGAACAGCTTCAGTGAGATTGCCTAGGAACAGCTTCAGTGAGATTGCCTAGGAACAGCTTCAGTGAGATTGCCTAGGAACAGCTTCAGTGAGATTGCCTAGGAACAGCTTCAGTGAGATTGCCTAGGAACAGCTTCAGTGAGATTGCCTAGGAACAGCTTCAGTGAGATTGCCTAGGAACAGCTTCAGTGAGATTGCCTAGGAACAGCTTCAGTGAGATTGCCTAGGAACAGCTTCAGTGAGATTGCCTAGGAACAGCTTCAGTGAGATTGCCTAGGAACAGCTTCAGTGAGATTGCCTAGGAACAGCTTCAGTGAGATTGCCTAGGAACAGCTTCAGTGAGATTGCCTAGGAACAGCTTCAGTGAGATTGCCTAGGAACAGCTTCAGTGAGATTGCCTAGGAACAGCTTCAGTGAGATTGCCTAGGAACAGCTTCAGTGAGATTGCCTAGGAACAGCTTCAGTGAGATTGCCTAGGAACAGCTTCAGTGAGATTGCCTAGGAACAGCTTCAGTGAGATTGCCTAGGAACAGCTTCAGTGAGATTGCCTAGGAACAGCTTCAGTGAGATTGCCTAGGAACAGCTTCAGTGAGATTGCCTAGGAACAGCTTCAGTGAGATTGCCTAGGAACAGCTTCAGTGAGATTGCCTAGGAACAGCTTCAGTGAGATTGCCTAGGAACAGCTTCAGTGAGATTGCCTAGGAACAGCTTCAGTGAGATTGCCTAGGAACAGCTTCAGTGAGATTGCCTAGGAACAGCTTCAGTGAGATTGCCTAGGAACAGCTTCAGTGAGATTGCCTAGGAACAGCTTCAGTGAGATTGCCTAGGAACAGCTTCAGTGAGATTGCCTAGGAACAGCTTCAGTGAGATTGCCTAGGAACAGCTTCAGTGAGATTGCCTAGGAACAGCTTCAGTGAGATTGCCTAGGAACAGCTTCAGTGAGATTGCCTAGGAACAGCTTCAGTGAGATTGCCTAGGAACAGCTTCAGTGAGATTGCCTAGGAACAGCTTCAGTGAGATTGCCTAGGAACAGCTTCAGTGAGATTGCCTAGGAACAGCTTCAGTGAGATTGCCTAGGAACAGCTTCAGTGAGATTGCCTAGGAACAGCTTCAGTGAGATTGCCTAGGAACAGCTTCAGTGAGATTGCCTAGGAACAGCTTCAGTGAGATTGCCTAGGAACAGCTTCAGTGAGATTGCCTAGGAACAGCTTCAGTGAGATTGCCTAGGAACAGCTTCAGTGAGATTGCCTAGGAACAGCTTCAGTGAGATTGCCTAGGAACAGCTTCAGTGAGATTGCCTAGGAACAGCTTCAGTGAGATTGCCTAGGAACAGCTTCAGTGAGATTGCCTAGGAACAGCTTCAGTGAGATTGCCTAGGAACAGCTTCAGTGAGATTGCCTAGGAACAGCTTCAGTTTGCCCTGCAACTAGTAGTAGTCCAAGTAGTGAGTAGTTGAATCCCGAGTTACAGGTAAAGTCAAAGTGGAATCCCCAGTTACTGCCCTGAAGTCATTGGTTGAATACCGATCTGAATTGACCTCCTCTGCGATAAGTCCTGAAACGGAATCATTAGAGTTCCCCGCTCTGTTTAATAGAAAGAAGTAACCTACCCTTAGTGAGTCAACAACTAATCATTCAACTCAAGCCTCTAACTTTTCCTGACGCCACGGATCCAACAGCATACCTTTTGCCTACCTCAACTCTCAAATGAGAATGAGATTGCCTAGGAACAGCTTCAGTGAGATTGCCTAGGAACAGCTTCAGTTTGCCCTGCAACTAGTAGTAGTCCAAGTAGTGGAGTAGTTGAATCAGTCTTAGTTTACATAGTTCGAAATCATGGAATTGAGTGCTCCGATCCCCTATAATAGATGGAAGCTGCCAACCCAGACCCATACGAGTATTTAAACAAGCCCGACAAAACCCCCACCTCAAGTGCTTAATTGGATCCATCTCTTCCCTTACGCGTAGATCAATTGAACTGTCAACTCTCCCCCTCTCGGGATGAAACGAGAACTGTAGGAAAGCACTGGAGGGATGGGCTCAGGTATACACTACAAATCAATTCTAAGCTCTCTTGGGTTTATGCCATGTAGGGATTTCCCATAAAACAACAGCAGTTATGTTTCTGTATTTATACGCTCTCAACTCATAAGTCAGAATACAGGCTATTAGTGTACAGCAGGGGCAATAGCTGGATCATTTACAGGTTAAGGATGAGGAACAGTTCCAGGAGTCGGAGCTGGGGTAGGGCTGCTCTTCTACTTAAATTTCCGGAAATCACCTATAAAAACCCCCTATAAGATGTGATAGTGCATTAGGGTAGGTTATATTCCTAGTCAAGAGTGATTGTTTCATTTATAAGATAAGAAGAATCCCAATCAGCAGGAGAAGGATCTGTGCTAGTAAAGTGAACGAGATAAGAAGCTCAGTTGAAAGATCTTTAGCTGGAGCAGGCGCTTTCGGGTGAAAGTAATACTCAAGTACAAGCTTTGAAACGCTAACGGGAGTAGTTGCTGGAAAGGAAGTTTACTTAGGAAGGAAGTTTACAGTTCAAGTTCAAGGTTACCTTGCGCGATAGGGAGTTTCTAGGTCAATTCCGTACTTACCGGTTCCATTCCTGTAGTTTCCATTCTTAAAGCAACAGAAAGAAGGATGAGCTGTTTTCTCTCTGAAGCTAATGCTGTTCGAGTAATGTCTAGGTCGGAATAATAGAATGGAGTTTTCTATTTAACCTACCCCAGAAAGTCAAAGAGGAGAGTTCAGATCATAAGAAATAGAATCAGCAGTGTTAGCTCCCGACGAAGAATATCCAGTTCCTGTTCTTGTTAAGTCGTATCCATAAGCCTCAGATAATCTAGCTCGAATCTCATGGCCACCAGAGCGCTTAAGGTAGGAATAAAGTCAAGGCGCGGGATAAGAAGCTCGACCTCAGCTACTAGTCAGATTTTCATTAAGCCGAATCATCAGAGGAATCTTAGGTACTAACTCTATGTTGACCTGAGAAGGAGACAGAGTCCGGCAAGAAGCCTTATTCCTAATGGTAAGAAAAAGGGCCCTAAAAGAAGGTGGGGCAGAGAACACCGTGCATGAAGCAAGAGGTCGTATACGTCATGGGGGTTCGACTCACAAGAAACAATAGAGTGGAAGCGACGTATACCTGAGTATACCGATGCCGATGGATTTCTTTTGATAGAGATTCCCCGTAGAATAGGTTCTCCTTTGTTTTCTGTTCCCGATAAGAGAAAAAGGGATGCCTATCTCGATCGATTAGCAGAAGGCTTGAACAAGGGTTTCCCGACTTCTTTATGTCCCCGAAAGGAAAGCTTAGCGAGAGGGATCTCGTTGACTCTTATGAGGATTGTTTTCTCCTTATAGCATGTTATACCCCAGCCTAACGGACTTTTCTTGTTAGTTCAATTCACCGATAGCGATTGGATTGTGGTCCATGGTGGATAGACGGGGCAAGGACGAGTCCAGCCCTACCACTTTACTATCCTGAACTAAAGCTATCACTAGAAAGTCAGTCCTACAATAGGGGAGGACCCATTGATCCTTCCAAAACATATGTTGGTGTTTGGGTATAAAACATATGTTGGTGTGGGTAGTCCCATTGATTATGCCGAATCCAGAGAGAGAGATGAACTTCGAATTTCCAATAGTGAGTGCTTTCTCCTAGGGGCAGCTGGAATTCCTCCATTTGCTGTTGGCGGTGGAGCTGAGCTGCAAGAATGGATTTCGGGAAAGGCTTTCGTAAACGCGCCTCTTTTTGACCTTTCATCCTTGTGATCTTGTTGTAAAATATGAGAAAGTGGAACGAACTTCTCAAATAGGCTAGCTTCGTCGTCTATTCTCGGGGATTTCGCCTAATCAGCTGCCGTTCTTGAAGGTCTCTAAAAAGAGGATGTTTTGGCTAAACCCACTTTCCCAAAAAAGAAAGACAGATAGTTTGGAAAGAAAGAGAGTTTGTAATAAGCTAGGAAGCTAGCCCATTTTATAAGTCAACTGAGAACAAAACCAGATTGGAGAAACTTTTGATCTGAAAGAAAGTAAGAAGATAGGAATGGATAGTCATTCACTCTTCGTTTGTTCCAGCCCAGCTAGGGTGCGAGTGAGCAGGGCAGGCTAATAGTTGGGCATTCAACGCGGATACAAATAATCAAAGACGAGGTAGGATGGATTATTTTCTGTTTCACTGACCCGAGTTCACAGGTTATGCCTGTACAGTAAAAGAAGAGATGGTTTGCAAATTGGAGAATCCTAATATAGAAAGATTCACGTGCGAAGTGACGAGCGAAAGGCTAGATTTCCTAGATCAATAAAACACTGTTACTTTCCTGTGGGCCGGGATCAAAAAAACACCTAAGCGAAAAAGAAGAAAACCGCATTTATGGAGAAAAAGAAGTGGAATTGTCTGGACAACTCGACGAGTCCAATTACTAGCTTATCTAGCCTTGTATGCTTTTCCATCTGAAATATCCTGCCCTTATTTGTCGAAGTTGCTACTTACGCCCTAACCGAGCTCACCTGAACCTAAGCTTGTTTAATTCAATTGAACTGACGGGCACCCACGAAGTCTTGTTGTTCCGAGGAAACCAGTAATGGAATCCATCTATGGTCTTGCCCATCGCCCGAACTCGTATTGATGAACCCAACGACTCAAAAAGCACTCGTTTATCACTCATACTAACGGATTATGTGAGAAGACAGCAAGCAAGAAGTATTTGTTGCAAGAGGAGAGGTAGAGGAGAGGAGCCATAGGTAAGAGGTAGCTAAGTCCAGAATGATTTGTTGAAAGGAGAGTTATTGCCCCTTGTTAAGTTGTATGGAATAGAGGCACCCCTATATGAGAAAGAAAGAATTGTTTATAGTGTTGACATCCATCAAAAGAGTAACGAAACTGCTTGTTGAATAGAAGTAGTTGCTTGAATCACGACTTATATCATGGGAACATCCCACAACAATAAGAATGATGATATTGATCCTTGTTGCTTCTTCTTATTTCATTTTCTCTAGATTAGATGGCGCCGACTCTATAATCATAGTCCAACTAGAGTATTGCTTTGTTTAATCACTAAGATGAAAGCCAGAAAACTCCCATTAGCGGAATGCCATTGCTTGTTCCCCGTTTCACAATAAACAAAGAAACCCTTGCGAAAACTCATGTTAGTAGTGCCCCAAGAGTAAGCCTTAGCTAGTGGAATTAAGGTAAGGGTCAACTGCGGTACAGTGAAGAATCGAGCTGCTATCTTATCTTTACCAGAAAATGCATTTAAAGGCCAGAGGGCATAGTATAAATAAGAAAGAGAGAGAGATAGATTATTAGCTCTGTTTCACATTGGTTAAAGCACGAGAAATCAGCCGCTCTAGCTCCGCGAGTCTACAATGATAATATATGATATGCGTCAACCGCTCTAGCTCCTAGTCTAAAAGTGCCTTTTCTTTAACTCCCGAGCCGAGCCGAGCCTCGCTTGTTCCCCCGAAAGTAAGCATTAGCGCGTTGCATGTAGACTATAGGATTGTTAATCTCATGCACTTCCTACTTGTTGAATCAGTTATCATTTAGAAAGAGAAGAGCCAGGCCACTACTATTAGCCAAGTCACTACTAACGGACAGGTAAACGGTTCATTTTCTTTAACTACGGAGTTCCATTCTGATACTGACGACTTGCATTCTCACTTTCCGGCTTTACTACTTAGGAGTTTTCTCATTCTTTAACTACGGAGTTCCATTCTGATACTGACGACTTGCATTCTCACTTTCCGGCTTTACTACTTAGGAGTTTTCTCATTCTTTAACTACGGAGTTCCATTCTGATACTGACGACTTGCATTCTCACTTTCCGGCTTTACTACTTAGGAGTTTTCTCATTCTTTAACTACGGAGTTCCATTCTGATACTGACGACTTGCATTCTCACTTTCCGGCTTTACTACTTAGGAGTTTTCTCATTCTTTAACTACGGAGTTCCATTCTGATACTGACGACTTGCATTCTCACTTTCCGGCTTTACTACTTAGGAGTTTTCTCATTCTTTAACTACGGAGTTCCATTCTGATACTGACGACTTGCATTCTCACTTTCCGGCTTTACTACTTAGGAGTTTTCTCATTCTTTAACTACGGAGTTCCATTCATTGATACTGACGACTTGCATTCTCACTTTCCGGCTTTACTACTTAGGAGTTTTCTCATTCTTTAACTACGGAGTTCCATTCTGTAATTGCTACTTTCGAGTTTAGGTCGGGGCAGAAGAAAGTCAAGGCGAGGTTCGGGATCATTAGTAGAAGGCTGGGTTCCAAGTGTAGTGCCCATCAGTAGTACCCTATTCTCTATGACTTGCTTGATTCTTTCCAGTAGTTTGTAAAGGGCTGGTTTCTCGCGTAGCTAACAATTCTTATTGGACCTAATCGATATTATATAAATGAAGAACGTTTCAATATGGTTTGCTAAGAAAGAAAGGAGAGACTTGGGAGCAGTAGCGAAAGAGTCAAAGTGATTCTTGGACACGTATGGAGGGAAGGATCCTGAGTCGTATTCCGAAGTTCATGTCTTCTATCCAGGGTGAATTCCCTAGCTGTTAATTCGATTCCTACCTCGGTTCCAAGTTTTAGGGTTGTTTCTGACTTTCCTAGTGGGCATTTGAGTTCTGACTTATGAGTTTGCTTCTTCTCCAGTAATAGTAGAGTTCTTATACCTTTATCTAGGTCTTTAACTACTTAGGTTCAATTCAGAGTTTCCCGTTGCTGCCTTTATTTTACTAGTGCAATTATATCTACTGCGCCAATGTCTTATAGTTCGTATGGTAGACTTACTTTCGAATTGATTTCTTTAAGTATAAGGGTTGACTCTTACTTGCCTACCGATGTATCCCTTGACTTTATTAGTTGTCCTACTTATTAGATTAGATAAAGTGCTTATTTTGAGTTTAGGCCCGATACTTTTATGAGAAAGTGCTTATTTGGAGTTTAGGCCTATGAGTTTGGGGGGAATTCTATCTGAGTGGGGGTTAGATTGGAAACTGACCTTGATGGTTGGATTCCCTTTTTATAGTTGCTAAAGTTGTAGTGGACTTTCAAAGTTATGAGCTCAATTCTGTATTATATGGGGTTAACACCTAGAAGAACTAGTTTCAATCTGAGTTCCAAGTTCCATTCTTATTAATATTAGTATCGGTTTGAAGCTAGTAGTAGCTGTTATGACAAGTTATGTGTTTGAGGCGCATAGCCAGTAGAGCAAGGATGGGGATCCTCCGGTGGATAAAGAAGTGAAGTAAGTAGTGCGAGGTAGACCTCTATAAGGGAGAGTAGTACTCGAAGGTCGTAATGCCAGTTTCTGAGTTGGGATTGGAAGAGAAAACAAACCCGAGTAAGCAAGGCTCTAAGCAAGGGATTGTTAGAATAAGATCAAGGAATGGTAGACTAAACTAGAAGGCAAGGATATAAGTCTTGAGTATAAGTGGAATTAGTATGAGTATAAGAGGGAAGTCGCTTTAGTTTAAGAGCGGATTTAGGTTCAGCAGTACACCGATAAGAACGAGAGATGTCAGTGGCAGGGCAGAAGAGAGGGTTTTATCCATTAGTTGTTGACTTAATGTCAATATTCGATCAGTCTCAGTTGACTTAATGGCAGTAGCGTCATAGTGAGATAAGGTGGATCAAGTCTGATATGTGGGAAGTTCCGGGCCAAAGCTTCAAGTAAGGGCTTTAAGATGGGAGAGGTAGACAAAAACTAGGCATTGTAGAGGTAGACTAACAGCTAGGCATTCGAGAAAGGAGTCTAATAGCGAAACCTCACACGTAAGAGTATAAGACAGGAAAGGAAGGCTAAAAGGAATAGCGGATTGAAAGCAAGGACAGTAAGAATAGTAGGGTAGGAGAAAGGGGTGTTAGGCTCAACCCTCACAAGCAAGACTGAAAGGCGTGTAACCTGAATATTCTTATACTAGATATAGTAGATGTGCTAGATTGTACCTAGGTTCTTTATTCCTAGTAGAATCAGCCTAGACTCACGAGCAAGGAGCAAGTGGGTGTCGGGCTAACAAGCAATACTTTAAGGCAGGGGTGTCGTGCTCAGGGGTGATGCAATAAGGCTTTTGGCTCCGGTATAGAAGATGGAAGACTGCGGCAGGCTAGCAATTGATCATGGTAGTTAATGTTTGAAAGCAAGTAGTGGCATGGCAGGATTGACCATTAGGGTTGAATCCCAGGTGAAATACAGCTTTTATATCTGCAGGGAAAACCTCAGCTTAGTAGTGAAGTACGAGAAGCAGGAGCCCTATTCTTATAGGTAGTGGTATCAGACTCGTTATCCGTGTTTGGATCCCCGGGTTCCAGTAATAGTCTTGTTCGCCCGGCTTTCATTCTCTCTTTTCTGTGAAGTATTCTATTAATAAGAATCAAGAACTGAACTGGGTAATAAGAGAACGCAACTAATGGCAAACATACTAGAACACTTGACTAATGAATCAAACTACTGATAGGGAGCATTAAACTCGGAACTTAGAATGGAAATAGGACCTCTAAGACAAGACGGAACAACCTATAAAAACAAAGCTGTAAAAGACTCAGAAAAAGAAGAAGCAAACAAAGAAACCAAGCTATACTAGCATCCAGGTATCCAAACCATTACTTGTATCTAGAGCACCTCACTCTTCTTTCACTCCTTCAGTGGTAGCTGAAAACTCAAATGACTTATTCGAATTCCTATGTCTAGTTGTTAGTCTGCCGCTCCCATACCTAAAACCCTGTCACTACAGTTTCTCAAACTTACACACTATTGTCGGTAAGACTTGATCTTTGACATAAGGTGCTTCAAGCCTAGTGCTAACAGTACTTAAACTAGCAACAGGGAAACCGACTACTTACTTTGTTTCTGTAACTCCGGATTCAGATCCTTTCACTCCGTCTTTCCTGTAACTTAGTATCTCTTTGACCCTTTATTACCGTATTTTCACCTATTAGTAACCAGAACTACCTACCATATCAGTCCGCTCTTACTTGCTTTTAGTCTCCCTTTGTGCTCTATCTCATTCAACGACTAATACTTATTAGAATGCTGCCATAGTACTTCTTGGACGGAACCCGGCAACAAGGGTCGATGTAATTGAGCTCATAACTAGAAGAATTGACTATCACCTCTAAGAATGTGACTTAGCGCCTCTAAGACTAAACACTGCTATGCTACTGTAAGCATCAAACAAGTCATAGAGAAAGGAGCAACCTACTAGCATCAAACAAGTCATAGAGAAAGGAGCAACCTACCGCCGAGTTTGGTGATATTGCCTACGGGTTGAATTCTCTTACTTGAGAGTAGAAGCCTGATTCATGTATTTAAGTCTAATCGGTATTGGTTCAAGTCTACAGCTTTCGAGTTATCATATGAGAGAAAGAGTGTAGTGGCCCTAGCTTTCATTCGATATTTGATGTGAGTAATTCAGTATGTCTTCCGCGTATATTAGAGTGGGTTTTGTCACTGATCTATTCTATTATAATAGTAATTAGCATTAGATATATGATCCTATAATAATACATTAACTTGAAATACCCATAACTGAATGACTATAAGGAGTCACAGGAACGAGAGGCTTATACTTATTACTGAAATTATGTACCTCGACCAGAAGTCTGCTAATACTTAACTTGATACTGAAATTACTGATGGAACATCTGACTTCGAACCTAGTCCGAAACTCCTTATATCAAATATCACTCCCCACGCTCAAGGCTTATGGGTGTTGGGGGAAGGGCTGAGTAAACTCAAACTCATTTATAGGGCGGACTAATAGCATAGGGTATGGGACTAACCAATAGTATACGACATCAAATGCCCCTTTATACTCGACTTGGACCACTACGAATACGGGATAAGAAGCTCGGGTGGTTAGGTACTGGCTGGCTTCTTAAGCACTAACTTACTTATATAAGAGAACAGATTCCACTCCCCTTTCTGAATTGACAACACTAGAGCAAGAAAGAAGAGAAGGTATCAAATAAATTGAGTTAGATTAGCCGAATGAAGTTAGCAGAGAGGAGCCTGAGTTAGTGGTGAGTGCCTTAGATGTATGAGTATTGATTTCATTCCGATAGGGCAGGGAGTGGTTCCTAGTTGTGAGTTCGGGCCTCGGTAACAGTGTTTTCATTCTACTAAGTGGTTCCGGTTTATTATATTAGTTGGTAGGCTGGGTGCGCAGCTAGATCTATCCCATATTCTCTATCTCTCTTTTCGTTATCGTCAGTAGTAGAAATCCTTATTTACACTAGTAGTATTATGAAAAGCACTAGTGAATTTCTGGATTATTAGGTCGAGTATGAGACTGCAGTGCTATGGAATGAAAGCAAGGCAATAAGGACGGAGCTGGGACATAGGCATTGGAAGGCGAATCCATAGAATGAACCAACGAGTTAATCGGTACATAATGTCATCGATGTAATCGGCGAAGAAAAGCCCAACTCCTCGATCACCCTGCTGGTCCCGTTCCCAATAGGACTGACGAAAACTCATCTCGATCTCTCTCGTCTGATCCTGGCGCCTATCTTTATGCAAGCTAACCTATCACTTTCTACGTTGTTCCCATCAATGGGTCAATCCCATGCCCCCAAACTTTGATAAGAGATACATTGATGGCCTCGGGCTCGGCTCGGAATGATGTTGTAAAAGGAAGACAAGAGGCATTCCGTTCGATACGAGTTCAGAATCCTTGTTTAGCAGATCGAGCTGACAAAGAGTCTCGTGAGTCCCTATGGGTTGTCCCACCTTACTTAGAAAAGTGCTCACTCGGTTAAGGGAGCACAAGCAATATGTCAAGATGGAAGGAAAAGTGTGAGTGACTTTGCCCGACAGGAATTCTCTACTTTTAGCATTTGATTAGCAAAGGCCAGGTTCGAATGGATGGGAGGAAAGTGCAGGCCATTGTGGATTGGACTCAAACCACCAAAGTGTATGAGTGCAGGTCTTTTCTTGGCTCATTACAGGGGCCTATAACGGATTGACTCAAGAAAGATCACAAGTGGCAGTGGACAGTGGCATGCCAAGAAGCATTTTACAAGCGGAAGGCTGGCAATCCTACGCTGACGCCGAGTTTCCTTTCGAAGTTAACACGGATGCCTCAGACAAAGCTATTGGAGGACCGTTTTTTGTCTTTCCTTGTTCAAGTAGGAAGTTAGATGATCGTCACATGATAAGGAAATGAAATGTGGTGCATTGCTCTCATACCTGGCAAGTATCTTTGTTTGGAATTTTGGTTACTTGCTAACACCTTCCTCAAGACGCAGAAAAAGCGGTCTTTGCAGGAATTCTTGCAAGAAGATTACTTTGTGTGGAAAAGCCTGGGCGGCACAACCACGTTAAGCAGAAAGGAAAGTGAAAGACGGCATGCCAAGTTAAAGAGGGGTTTATTCGGCTAGACAATGACCTCCTATATCAAAGGGAGGCAGACTCGATGTCCCTAGCAGCGGGGAGACGGGAATTGCTTAGAGAAAGGCATGACCGGCGGGCCTGGAAGGCAGGGAAAGGATGTTGGCTCGCAGAACCTACTACTTGCCAAACAAGGAAGATGATGTTTAGGCCTATGTGATTGCCTGCTTTGTCAACAATACTGGAATGTAAGAAGGAGGCGGGCGCAGGTAGTTCGAGAGCTCAACGGGAGGTATGATCTAAATGGAATTTCATGAGGGTTCCGAGGGCAACATCTCAGAAGAGTTCGTGAACCTCTTTTCCCTCTGCTCGAAGATTGAAGGGACAAACATATGTGCCACAAGTAAGAAAAATGAATAGAGGCAAAAAAGAATGGGGTAATCTTGAGGGCGATGTTTTGAATGGACGAGCTCAAAGGGTTGGAATCAGACAGGCTGTCCCTGTCCTGTCCTTACTGGTTTTGGAGCTTTCTTGCTGCTGAGCTAGTGCTCTCTCTCAGAAGGAAGGGAGAAATGCTCGCCTCACCCTTTCTCGGTGGGATCACTGACTGGCTGTCACGGCTGACGATTCTGACAAGCTCCTGAGAATAGGGGTAAAATTCTCATATCGATCGAAACACCGGCCAGCGGGGTCCCTTTCAAGTGAACGGCGCTGGAAAGGATGCTTCGCGGATGTCTTTTAGTCAGTCAACTCTTACTTATCCCATTAAGACTTGTAAATCCTTTGCTCTTTTTCCTTCTCTCTTCCTGTTCTCTCCCTCGACTTTATTTTACAGGGGCGGACCGGACCACTCTCTCAATAACAAGAATCAAGTGGAAATTCCGTTTCAAATGGTTGGAGCTTGGAAGCAACCTATTCTATCGAGAACTGCTATTGGCTGCTTCGCCTATCTATTCGATTATGGCCGGCTTGGATACATCAGAGTAAGACCCTCATGAATCTCTATCCGGGTACAATCATAGCTTCATTCATTCGTTGAACCTTGGGGATAACCATTAGCATTGAGGTCAATCACCACACCACCTCTAGCATATATACGACATTACATGACGCGAGAGTGCATGGTCAACACAAACCTAAAGCGCCTACGTTCCGCTTACTGCCAATACAACCAAAACCGAACTTGCACGAAATTATGAAACCGAAAGGACTGGTAGTATCGAGGGGACAGCATCCTCCTATCGAGTAAACTATAAGACGAGTAAACTATAAGACGAGTAAACTATAAGACGAGTAAACTATAAGACGAGTAAACTATAAGACGAGTAAACTATAAGACGAGTAAACTATAAGACGAGTAAACTATAAGACGAGTAAACTATAAGACGAGTAAACTATAAGACGAGTAAACTATAAGACGAGTAAACTATAAGACGAGTAAACTATAAGACGAGTAAACTATAAGACGAGTAAACTATAAGACGAGTAAACTATAAGACGAGTAAACTATAAGACGAGTAAACTATAAGACGAGTAAACTATAAGACGAGTAAACTATAAGACGAGTAAACTATAAGACGAGTAAACTATAAGACGAGTAAACTATAAGACGAGTAAACTATAAGACGAGTAAACTATAAGACGAGTAAACTATAAGACGAGTAAACTATAAGACGAGTAAACTATAAGACGAGTAAACTATAAGACGAGTAAACTATAAGACGAGTAAACTATAAGACGAGTAAGAATGAAAAGTCCTTAGAAGATCGAGAGGGAAAGTCCGACCTCCTAGGAGAGTGAAGCAACGAAGGCAGCGTTCTAATGAATAAGTTGGTAGAGGGAAGTTTTATGAACTACTGGCAAGGTCTCATTTGTAAGCACATAACTGTAGATCTTGATCCTTGATGTCGGTCTTTAGAGGAAGTAAAAGGTTACCAAGAGGTCGGGGCTAGGAGCACAAAGGCTACCCGCTTTTTTCCCAAGATTCGAAGGAACTCGGGACATTACATTCGTTCGGCCAACTCCTTATTTATGTAGGAAAAGAGACTCCCACTTATGCAAAGGAAATAGCATATGACTCCATCCGGAGAAGTCGACTGACGGAAGGGTAACCATCTGAAAGCTACAACTCTCGATGGTAAAAGCACTTTTTTCATGGGCCTATTCGAGGGCTGATAGGAGAGGAGCCCTTTCACTCTTATGCTCGTTATCCCAGGCAATAAATATTATATGCTTAGCGCGCAATAGTGGGTGCTCACCTAGACCATATTGTATGTATGGACCTATACTATGGACTTAGTACTTACCTTACAAAGTGGTAGAACCCAGCTTTCTCCTCTCTGGCCGGAGTCAATATACTGTTACCAAGATGAAGTAAGCATGAGATGTAGTTTCTTTTGTTCCACTTACTAAGGGCAGAAATAAAGGGAAGGGCAGACCTGAGATCATGCATAGGTGGTAATCATCGTTGTCATTGGATTGAGAAAGCTACGTCTTTCAATGCCTTGACAAACCCTAGATGAGATAAAGGTTACGTCTCCCAAATAAGGAACTTCCATTGGGGAAATAAGATGACGAAGTCACCGGTCCAACGATTTATTATAGTGAACTTGTCAAGATGCTCGGGTGGCGATAACGGAACTGATATGATGCATATTTTAGTACTCTTTATCACAAGTAGGAATTCCAGAATTGACACGCGAAGCATAGGAGAAAGTGCTTGTGTGAAGCTATGAGTCAATGAAGTCTTGTGGTGAAGTCTTAAGTATACGCTTGGCGAGCTCTCAAAGGGGAATTCCAGTCTCAAGTCGAGGGGCAAGCAAAACGATCTAGATTCTGGTTTTTCGAATCAAATCCAACTATATTAATCTATTTCATTAATTAACTATTATTTCATTAATTAACTATATTAATCTATTTTCATTAATTGTAATAGGGGGCGTTCCGGGACCTTAACGGATACCTGGCGTTGGAGGTTGCCACTGTCTGAGCATCTCTTGCGTACCTCACTTTTTACATGATTTACGATATGCACGGACAGAAAAGTCGCTGCTTGGAATTGTAACCCTAGATTGAGATCCCAATTGCACACCAAAGCCCGCGTTAACCAAGCCTTTGTCAAGTGTTTCTTATACCCAATCCCACTAATGAGTAGGCAAGATTGCTTTAGAGCCGGTGTGCTGACTTAGCCTTCGAGTTCTGGCTCTTGCACCAAGAATACTTCTAGTTCTGCTTCGACAACAAGGACTTCCGGTTCTCACTCCACTTCTGGTTTACTTCCGATTCTGCCTTGCACTAGCCCTGAGCCTTCGACGCTGCTACTTCCGCTGGTTCTGGGTTAACTGCTTCCTCCGCTTATATATAGAAATGGAAAGCATAACATGGGGCAAGCCAAGGAAAATGACACGAAACTACTGGACGCTCCTTTTATCCAAGCCTCATACTCTAGGGTTCGGTTCCCCTATCTTCTTTTCCAGATGGTCCCCTTCATTTATGCGTGGATTCTCGGGCTTGAATCAAGGTTACGGTCAATAATCTTTCTTTACCCGACCACCTCTTCGGAAAGAGACCTTCCTTAGGTTCCCTCGTCTTGTAGTTACATGGTATGGCTAACGTTCCTTATAGGACAGATCGACTTTCCAGGGCAGGTGGTTAGCGAACCCCTTTCTAATCTAGGACTTCGACCAGTACACCCGCACCTTATTCTTACGTTAAAGGTATGTAATGCCCCGCCTAAGAAATGAGTAGTTGATCTTTATGTAAACTGGAGTTAGAATGTAGACAGAATACAAATACAAAGGGGAAGAATCCGCATCTGGCCAAGCATAAGCGCACCATGGGGCAAATGACAGTCAATTTAGGGAGCAGAGATTCTATTCGAGGAAGCCCTAGTAATGCAAGTGGGGAATCAGAAGAGCGGTGGCACTGGAACCTCGGGAAACTATGTGGTCGTTGTTGAAGAGGCGGAATTCATGAAATCTTTTGCTTTGCCCTCAGGGAATAGAACCAGAAGCTTAATGAATAGAATGTAGCAGGTCAGGCAGAATTAGAGGATAAGCACAATATAGAAAAGAAAGAAGATGAGAAAATTCACTATAAAAGCAATATACCTGTGCATTCAACCTGTATAAACCTGTAATAACCCCACCCAAGTATAGAATAGTAAGATTGCAAGCCCAGCTACAGAATTCCAGTTTTCTGAAAGAGCGAGAATTAATACACTGGGAGAAAACAGCGGGTCCTATCATTACATTAGGATAGCTCCAAAGCCTTGACCAAGTAAAAGTAGGGGAAGCTTCACTTCGCAGTCGACTTAATCCTAGCTTCTTTTTAGGCCCGTCTCATTCGTGAGCTATGTGCGGAATGGAATTGGAAAGTGTCTCTATCCGGAAGATGGATGTGCGGAGAAGACCACTTTTAGACTAAGGCCAATGATTCTAAAACCTCCTCGCTCGCTATACGACAACAAGGGATTGGACTAGAGCGAAGAGTGAATAATAACGGTCAAATAATAAAATAACCTCTAGAAATAGAAGAAATAAATAGTTTTTCGTATCGAAGGGGATGGTACGACTTGGCTTAGAATAGAGATGATTTTCTTCCCCAAACAGTCCTACAATTGATACTTGTAACATATTAATTTGGCAAGCTTTTTGTTCTTATTCTGCCTGCAAGTACTCAACCATATGGGAATTCTTTCGACTCTTCATGGTTTGCTTTGATAGTTCTCTTGTGTAGTGTCGTTTTTGAGTAGACAAGTGCCAGAGTGGAAGCGGGTTCCATTAGGAATTGGAAGATTGGCTGGCATAAGATGATCTTCTCAAATGGGATGAGTTGAACCAAGCCCTGCCCTTGATAGAGAAGAGGTATTCTTTAAGCAGAAGTCAGGCCCTACTCTCTTGGCTAAAGGAGGGAGCCAAATACTTCCACGCAACACTAAAAGAAAGAAGGGCTCAATCAGAGGATAAGAAAGGATGAGAGTGGCACTATGCTTACTAGGGAAGCCAAGATCAAAAGACAGGCTTTACTCCGCTTTTGTAATCTAGTGGGCACGGCTATCGTAGTGTCTTTTTTCCGGCTATGGGCTTCTTTGCACATCGAGAATCACTCATTAATGAGGTTACAGCGAAAGAGGTAGAGCAGGTGGTTAATAAAATGGACCTAGACAAGCCTCATGGCCCCTAGAGGTGTGTTTCATGCTTCTTTCTTTCCGCCTTGCTAAACGTCAAAGAAAGCCATTACCTCAAATGATTTCCACGAAAAAAGCAGCTAGTCGAAGATCCACTATTTACTGACTCTGAGAATAGGATAGCACCATAGGAAAGAAAGTGAAGTCCTCTCTATTTACTGACTTTCTAATGGGATAGCACCATAGGAAAGAAAGTGAAAATCCCTCTTCGGGTGATTGTTCCCCGCATGCAAATGCTACCCACGTGAATGCTAGTCGAATCCGTATGCCCACATAAGATAAGCAAAGTTGCTAGATCGATTCAAAACGTGTGATTAGTAGCGGATTCTAGAACAAGTAAATAGAAATATACTTGCCTTGGCACAGCCACCAGCCAAAGCAAATCTATTTCATGTCGGCGTAAAGGTCTCAACGAGCCTTTCCCACAAGCAACGAGAGGTTTCTTCCCAATTCACCTAGTTGCCACTTGTCCTTGTGGCGCGGAAGGCTTTTGCCGTGCTCCACTCTAAAGCAGAGAGGGCTAGGCTAAAACAATGAAAGCGGAGAAAGATGGATGCAATCCAACGGAAAGGAAAGCGAAAGCTAGAACGAGAGTGCTTAGTGGGAGAAACGCTCTATTAAGGACAAATGCTATAAGGGTTTTTTGGAAGGGCATAATTGGACTTTCTAAAACTAGGGCTTGGTAGAGGGCCATTGAAGAATAATAGGCTTTCTTTTTCTGCACATGTTAGATCCGATTCCAATTCCATTTCCATGTCTCTATAATGAAGCATGATTAGTGAAGGATCATCCAAGAAAGCTGTTGTCGGCGTAAACGGTCTTAGCATGGTTAGCACTTTCCTATTCTTTTATTCTTTTGCTGCGGCTCTTAGTAAGTGCCTCGAGAGTATGGCCAAAGAGCTTAATAGAGTAAAGGGCCATATTACCGCACCTTTTCCACTTCTTGCCTGCCGCTGCGCTGACACGCCCTTGTTTTGGGTGGATAGCGGTTGCCCGTGCGATAGTCAAGATAGCAATAAAGTTATTCAAGCCTGTGCCCTAGGTACGATCCTAAAGGCAGCCAGCGAAAGTTAGTGTTGTTATTGTCTAAGCTCTCAATTCCGTTTACTGTTCCCACTGTTCAATATGCATGTAGCCCATAAATGACCACTTACCATCGACTCGACCCTGGTACTTCAACAGGCGTTAGGGCGGAAGCTTAGATTCCAAATGCAGTAATATCCCTCTCATCTCTAATCAAGCTTAACTAGACTAACTCCAACAATAGGAGTACTTTTGGGGGGGCTTCCTCACTTCCCGACTTCCCTTATCCAAAAGCGATCCCTTAAAAGCTGTCAAAACGAGATTCCTGTCTTTCTGCATTCCCTGTGATGTGACCCTCCCTCAGAGGAACCACCTTTTTGAATGGAATTCCGGCTTCGAGAAAAGCACCCGGGCCCGGGCTATGCCTCGAACTCTTAAAACTCTTCCATCTAGGGCAATAGGTAGTTTACTGGATAATGGAGTAAGGGCTTGAGACCCACTGTACGTTAACAGGTGATGTTAATATTGAAACGTCAGGAACCTCGCAACAAGAGCAGGTGCTCAGGGTACAATACATTCGGACTTTCTTTCGAGCTTTCCACTTCCAAAAGAAAAGGAATTTATTCAGAACAAATTGTTATCACACCCTTCTCTGAGAGTAATAAACAAATTATATCGACCCTCACTTAAGGAACAGGAACTACTTCTTGCCTTGCCCTACCACAGGCCTTACTACAGAAGAAGGCTACTTTTCTCGAACTGGGAAAGGTAGAAAATCACTCCACCATGGAACGAGGGATGATAGGCTTATCTACAATGATCTAGTATCCGAGTTCCCATGCTTGGGTATTCTCTACTGCACTGCTTAATCTGGATGAGCTTAATAAGTTTACGAGTTCCTGTTAGCCCAGTTCCCAGTTAAGTCAACAGTAAAATAAGTAGTAGAAAGGAGGAAGTCACAACAATCGGGAAAGTTCTAGTTCGAGTCTTTCTCGTTAGGATGGATTCTTGTCTCGTTGGGGCTCAGATCCTTGTAACGGCAATAAGGCGGATTGAGAGTCGACAACAGTTCGAGGGTTTTCAGCGAGGTGTCAGTCAATCTGCGGAGAGAGATTCTTCTGTGACAGTTCGAGTGTTGTCTAAGTGTAGTTTCGTCTAAATATACTGGTTCTGTTGCGGTAAGGGTCAAAATGCGGAAAGAGAATCATCAAGATCTGGATCTTCAGCAGAAGAGAGATCTTCAACAGGAGAAAAACAAGTTAATGGTTGAAAGGCGTGGCTCGCTAACGGTAAATTAATTATGGGAATTCTTTGTTGGTTGACAAGGCGCTCGAATCTCAAGATGAATGGAGTAGCTTCACACTGTCCCAAGAGCGTTGCAATATAAGTACCCCGTCTGTCTCGTAGCGCATCAAGCTTAACTAGACTAACTCCAACAATAGGAGTACTTTTGGGGGGGCTTCCTCACTTCCCGACTTCCCTTATCCAAAAGCGATCCCTTAAAAGCTGTCAAAACGAGATTCCTGTCTTTCTGCATTCCCTGTGATGTGACCCTCCCTCAGAGGAACCACCTTTTTGAATGGAATTCCGGCTTCGAGAAAAGCACCCGGGCCCGGGCTATGCCTCGAACTCTTAAAACTCTTCCATCTAGGGCAATAGGTAGTTTACTGGATAATGGAGTAAGGGCTTGAGACCCACTGTACGTTAACAGGTGATGTTAATATTGAAACGTCAGGAACCTCGCAACAAGAGCAGGTGCTCAGGGTACAATACATTCGGACTTTCTTTCGAGCTTTCCACTTCCAAAAGAAAAGGAATTTATTCAGAACAAATTGTTATCACACCCTTCTCTGAGAGTAATAAACAAATTATATCGACCCTCACTTAAGGAACAGGAACTACTTCTTGCCTGCCGCTGCGCTGACACGCCCTTGTTTTGGGTGGATAGCGGTTGCCCGTGCGATAGTCAAGATAGCAATAAAGTTATTCAAGCCTGTGCCCTAGGTACGATCCTAAAGGCAGCCAGCGAAAGTTAGTGTTGTTATTGTCTAAGCTCTCAATTCCGTTTACTGTTCCCACTGTTCAATATGCATGTAGCCCATAAATGACCACTTACCATCGACTCGACCCTGGTACTTCAACAGGCGTTAGGGCGGAAGCTTAGATTCCAAATGCAGTAATATCCCTCTCATCTCTAATCAAGCTTAACTAGACTAACTCCAACAATAGGAGTACTTTTGGGGGGGCTTCCTCACTTCCCGACTTCCCTTATCCAAAAGCGATCCCTTAAAAGCTGTCAAAACGAGATTCCTGTCTTTCTGCATTCCCTGTGATGTGACCCTCCCTCAGAGGAACCACCTTTTTGAATGGAATTCCGTCTACTGCACTGCTTAATCTGGGATGATAGGCTTATCTACAATGATCTAGTATCCGAGTTCTCATGCTTGGGTATTATCTACTGCTTAATCCTCCGCTAGAAAGGAAGTAGACCTCGATCCCACTAAGGATAAGGACTGTAGTCCAGTCCAGTCCCTAATCCATTCCTAAAGAGAAGATGGAGCTGCAAGTCATTCAACAAGTAGAGTGAGGGCGTGTCGATCAAACAAGCAGTTTTTCGAATCTATATGATTCATTTGCCATTAGCGGAGTGACACATAGGTCTGGCCAACTCTAGCCGGGGGTTCGGGTGAAACAACGGATTTTCGCTTTCTCTTGTAGTGGTCCAATCCAAGTCGTCATCGCTTACGCTACAGTACTTAATAAGTTTACGAGTTCCTGTTAGCCCAGTTCCCAGTTAAGTCAACAGTAAAATAAGTAGTAGAAAGGAGGAAGTCAACAACAATCGGGAAAGTTCTAGTTCGAGTCTTTCTCGTTAGGATGGATTCTTGTCTCGTTGGGGCTCAGATCCTTGTAACGGCAATAAGGCGGATTGAGAGTCGACAACAGTTCGAGGGTTTTCAGCGAGGTGTCAGTCAATCTGCGGAGAGAGATTCTTCTGTGACAGTTCGAGTGTTGTCTAAGTGTAGTTTCGTCTAAATATACTGGTTCTGTTGCGGTAAGGGTCAAAATGCGGAAAGAGAATCATCAAGATCTGGATCTTCAGCAGAAGAGAGATCTTCAACAGGAGAAAAACAAGTTAATGGTTGAAAGGCGTGGCTCGCTAACGGTAAATTAATTATGGGAATTCTTTGTTGGTTGACAAGGCGCTCGAATCTCAAGATGAAATGGAGTAGCTTCACACTGTCCCAAGAGCGTTGCAATATAAGTACCCCGTCTGTCTCGTAGCGCATCAAGTCTCGTTGCTTCAACCCACGTGGACCAGCCCCGCCTAGGCCTAACAGTGAGTTTAGGTTCAGACACTTTGGTTTGGCGAGATTGTTATCTTGGCCCACTTAAACAACACCTTTCTACTTGACCGAACAAGCTACGTGGGCAGTCAAGATGCGATTCGACTTCTGGAACTCTCCTGTCATCTGGAACTTTCCCTTTCAGACCTGCTTGTTCTGTAAACTCCTTGAAACTCCCTTCCCGTTAGTGCAGAGGAAACAAATACTGCTTTTCCATCTCGAGTACCAATGATAGAATGAAGTTACCTAACAGCGGAAGATCTTGCTTATTTTGCCTATGCATCCATGCTGGGGTCCACGGACCGAAGGCTCCTTCCGTAGTATCTTTGAGTGAGCTAATGCACTCCAACTCACTTATGGTTCTCTGGTTGCAGCTCTCTTTTCTACTTTATTTACGCTCAGATCTGGCCTCACTCGACTCCGTTTCCCTATAGGTCGTTATTGATTCCATTGCCCACGCTTCCTGGTTGGGTTTTTCTGGCTTTAGATCATCTTATATAACCTATACTTACTGCCGCACGTAAGGCATAAGCAAGGATGGATTTTGAAACCATAACTCTTTCCCTGTCACTCCTATAAGGAGCCCCGCACGAGAGACTTCTTAAAGTTGATTTTCAACAAAGCCGTTTAATGGACACCTCTTTTTTCGCTTCACTGTATGCTCATCCAATTGGATCGGACTACCCACTCGACTATAAAAAGAATACAACATCTCCGGTCACTTTTTTGATACCGGGCCGGGAGTCCAGGAAGGATTCTCCAAACCAGAGCCTTATGCAATACTGCTGTTTCCGGCCGACTGTGTGTCCACCTTTGAAGAACCCCAGATATTGAGGTTTCTTTTCCAAGGTACTCCGTAGGCTTACGCTCCTCTCCTAGTCGTATAGAGAGGTTATTGTCGGCAATGAAATTCAGGAATGAGTTGGACTGTTTCCCAGTCTGAAGAAGTTAATTGACCCTAGAAAGTTGAAAGTAAGCTGCAAGCGCGGGAAGTAAAGGAGAAGTCGGAGTCAACGCGCGTGTACTTTCATTTCAGATGGGTAGATTGAGTTCAAGGCTTTCCCCCCTTGTCGGGTGCTTGGCTTAGTCCATTTGAATAGGCGTCAATGAATGGAAAGAGCTGCTAGGTGCCAAAATGGGTACATTTGAATGACAAGTTTTCCAGTTTGCGGGGTATAGACCCACGTAGTGGTAATCAGAATCATAGGATTGATCTGCGCGTAAGGATGGTTTCATTTAAGAATTGAGTTTTTAATGCAAAGGCTCAAATCTGGTCAGCATCAAACGGTTAAGAAAGGAGAGGTCGAGTTTGTAGAGTTAGAGTGTAATCCTAGCCTAGTGCGAGAGTGTTTAAGGGAGAATAATCTATACTGCTGCTGCCCACTATGCGGTCAAGTCTCAAGGAAACGTAGCGCAAGTGAAAGATGGAATGAATCCATCCGCGTTAAGGAAAGTATTGCCTGTTCCTGTAAGATAATATGCTTGATCAGTATCGATGGGAATTGCACGATGTCGAGTTCTTCCCGCGCCCTTGCTTTTGTTTTAGTTATACCACGAATAGAAGAAAGAGAGCATTCATATGATATAAGAAATTAGAGTAACCTTACTGTTTCCTCCGAGTCCAGTGTTCTAGCTTAAGGAGCTCCCCCGATCAAAGAAACAAGTAATTCCACCCTAAAGTGCAGAAATAGGGAATAACACTCAGCAGCACAAGAGTAGGTAGGAGCCCTCTAAGAACCAATCTGGAACATCAAGACAAGAAAACACTACTGACAATACCGCCCCTAAGCCTTACTAAACTCTTTCGCGACTGACATAAAAGCGGACCTTGCTCTGGTAACCACAACTACTAGGATCGATTGTGAACCTGCCCTTCCTTACACAACAAGTGAGTCTGTCACTAACGCCTTTTTCTCTTGAGTTTGCAGAGCTGGGCCTACCTCCCCTTGTATCAAATCCTTATTTTACCTATGAGCCTTTATTCTCTTTCTTTTATTTGACTCTTGCTTTACGGCCTTTTAGGCTTACTTTTCTGACTTTATCTTATTACTATAAAGAAATCCACTGAGACTAATGCCAACAAGAGTAGAACTCGACACCCTATTCCTATGTTAGCTCCCCCAGACGCTAAGCCTTCCCTTATTGACCTAGAGCCTTGTTTGTTTGTTTTACTGCTTGACTCTTATACTCCTTACTTGCGCCTACCCATCTTAGAGTTCGCCGCCTTACAAGTGTTAGTCGTATTCTTTTCACTAAGAAGCAAGGGTGCTATGAGCAGTAGGTAGAATTAAGGTGTGCCAGACTGATCGACATGGTATTGAGAACGGAAGCAAGGGTATAAAGTCAATGTGCGCTAGTAGTTCGTCTTGAAAGTCAGCAATGCAGTGAATCGATAGAACCAGCAATCTCAGTTCGGCACGACAGAATGGAATGAGAAACAGTTTAGGTATAAAGGAACAGTCTAATCGCTAACTTATTATTATTATGATCTTGATTCTGCTTAAACGGAAACGGACCCAAACAAGACTTTATGTTATGATTCTGCTCCAGCTTTGAATCTACAGATCTCTAAGACTTAACCAGAAAAGAAAGATACTAGTATGAAGTACGAGGAACTAGGGGAATACAATCAGGCTCAAGAGAAAGAGGAGCTCCAGCAGGACTCTCCGGTGAAAGAGGAGCTACAGCAGTCCAATCAGTCAGAATGGAACTTCCCACTTCTAAGCCAACACCGTCACTTTAGCACAGCATCAGATACGGATCCTGCTCCCACTCCTGATTCATATAATGATCCTGGTATATATTTTAGTAAATACACAGACAACTTATAATCCTGTTGACAAACAAGCAAGAAGTTAACTTGAAGTTGAGCGAAACTCGCACCTTACAAGGCAGCCCCCATTCTCTTCTTAAAGCTAGGAGTGTCCTCTCCTCTCCTGTTATAGAGTTCTATCATATGCATCTCCATTATATGTTCAATATTCCATTGGGGCTAGTGACAAAACACTGGGCAGGCCTAGCCCTACTTGAGTTAGAGGATTCATCCTCGCGTAAAGAAGTTGTTTACAGTTACAGTTCCGTGTCCGAATCTATTCCTTCTACAGCTAATTTCGTTTCTGTTCCTGTTGACAGTTCCAGTTCCGTTTCTAGGTCAATTTCCATTCTCAAGCCCAGGAGGGAGTTAGTTTATTTATAAGCTTCTATGTGCTTAAGATAAGAGATGAAATTGAGTAGTGCCAAGGGCGCAGCTAGATGAGATTCCATATTTGTTGCTTCATCACTCGATAGATGATCTGTATTTGTAGGTTCTGATCGAGTGGGATCCTTCTGATTTGGACTCAGCACCTGGAATTGGAACCGCTTTTTCTTTATACCGAACCTTCTCCTTTGATAGTGGAAGTTCTGAATTCCATTGAATCTCTTGAGCACCAAGTATAGAAAGAAGGAAATACCCAGAATTTGATTCAACAACTTAACCTTTAGCAGAATAATCTCATGGGAACCCATTATTCCTCGGTCATATTCATAGTTGTAATAGATGGGAAAGTAATGAACTAATAGGAAAGTAATTAACTAATAGATAATAGGAGAATAGCACCACTCGTGTTCTCTCGTGTTCTTTAGATAATAGGAGAATAGCGCCACTCGTGTTCTTTCATTGCCTAGGAACAGCTTCACCCCCGGCTTATTATTGGGTGACTACCCAGAGAGATACAACACTCTAGGATGACACTCGCACTGAGATTGACTTACCGACACAATAATGTTACTTGCAGCTTCATCTGCCCCTTCCGATGCTGTTGGTGACTATAATCGTGTGGAAACAAATAATGAATGGAATCGAACTTCTCTCTATAACAATGGAATGCACCTGCAAACAACTTCTCTCTATAACAAAGGAATGCACCTGCAAACAACACAACGTCTTGTTCCGCGCCCCTCGGTCATATTCATAGTTGTAATAGATGGGAAAGTAATGAACTAATAGGAAAGTAATTAACTAATAGATAATAGGAGAATAGCACCACTCGTGTTCTTTAGATAATAGGAGAATAGCGCCACTCGTGTTCTTTCATTGCCTAGGAACAGCTTCACCCCGGCTATTATTGGGTGACTACCCAGAGAGATACAACACTCTAGGATACTTGATTCATAAGATGGGGATGCTATGCCTTTACTTGATTCTCTCATTGGTGCTTAATCAGAAAGTATTGACTCGCACAAGAATGACTGGAAGAAGCCAGAGGTAGAGAACCTGATGCTATGCTGGATTAGGCGCATACTCAGTGGCTATAGGAAAGGTTGTTGCTTGTTCCCACCCCGGAAAGAAAGTAAAAAGAGGATAATTGATGTGAGGAATTGAACTCGAACAGAAGAATGAGACTATCCACTAAAAAGAAAGAATGAGACTATGGTGTTCAATCCAGAAATTCCATTCTTCCATTGAGGTGGTGCCCTTAATTCAGGATCAGATGGAGGATCAGATGCCACATAGGATGCAGTTCGGTATCTTGTTGTTGTCTTGTCTTGTCTCCGATAGAAGGAGTAGGCTCAGCTCAGACTCAGTGGCATCAGTTCATTCTTTTACTTATGCTTACGGGAGTTTCTGATTGGAATTATGGAAAACCATCTTATAGGCTACAGATACGGATATGGCTTCTTCTTCTGATTGGAATTATGGAAAACCCTCTTATAGGCTATGGAGCCCTGCCCTAGATTCGAAAAGTATTGTTCCAGTGCAGGGAAAGTAGACATCTGCTGGAGAGGAAGATGCTTCAAATCCAATTCAACCAGCAACGGAAGAAAGATATGAAGCTGGATTGGGATCTAGAGCGGGGGAATCCGCTGTTTTAAGACAAGAAGCCTAGGATCATCTCTTTTTCTCATGCCGCCGCGACTTTGGATTAGGCTCAAATGCACTATAAGAGCCATAAGGGAACCTCCATAGGGAATTTGCCATTAGCGGATTGGACCGTGGCTTAAACGACTCTGAGGGCCTATTTTCAAGCTTTCTCTTGTTTGTAGTGGTCCAGACTTCTATATGCGTCAACATCTTCTATCTTGTATCGCTGGAGCTCATTGTCCTTGTACATCAACGGATTACCTTTCCGTTTCAGAACTAATATCGGCATCAACTGCCCCAGTTCCTGTTCAAAAGTGAGAATTCCATCTCGGGTGTCACAAACAGGAAAGGAGGGATACAACTCATCACTAAAAGCTGACCTTTGCTCCAATCTTAGGGTGCTCTCAACCAGGATCAACTACACTTGTTCCTCGCCCCAGCTATGATATCCAAAAGTGAGAAATTAACATAGTAGTAAAAGAGGAACTCTGGCTTACCCTCCTCGCTTAAAGTAAGTATTTGCACTATGGAACTAGTATTTGTCCCTTCCATCCTTGTTTGAGTGGGAGTCTCTCGCTCTTGTCTATTAGCCTGCCATTCCCATGTGCGAAGTGTGCTACTACTATTAATGATTCCGTCATATTATATAATGATTCCGTCATATTCTCATAATATTGATGAGTAGTTCCTTCTTAGGTGAAAAAGCACTATTAGCCCATTTCTTTGAAGTAGAAAATACAGAATTAAGTACTACCCCGGGAATCCAACTCAAAGGGGGCCGAACTCATACCTTGACTTAGACTAAGGAATGACAAAACGACCAACAAGACCTCGACTCGGAACTGATACTCTATAGCTTAGGGAGACTCACGAGGCTATCTTGACTTGATTCGATTCTGACCACCCTGTAGATCAGTCTGCTCTTTCCTACTTAAAAACTGTATTTCGCCTCTGACTCTTACTATCCTTTCTATCAAACGGAAATCACCGACTTTCATTACTTATCTATTGTTTGAGTCTGTCTTTGCTACTTATAAGCCTCACTAGATGCCCCATCGCTACTGCCCGAAAGTCCCCCTTTCTGGGCTCTCACTCCGGAGCTACTAAGCTCAATTCTATAACTAATGCCTTTCACTCTGTCTTGACTTTCTCCTGGCCTGACACCGCTACAACAAATATGATAACTCGAAACCAAGTAGGTAAGGAATCATTCCAGCTAGTATAATACTCAAACAAATAAGCAAGAGCGGAAGACAGGAGAGGAGGGCTACAAACTCTCCAATCAATATGCAAAGCCGGAGCCCAAGGCTGATCTATCCAATTACAGAATGGGACAGGAGTGGTAAAATCAAATAGTCGTCGCTTCGTTCCAGTAGTTAATTTAGCATTCTTCTTCTCCATGGTGGAATTACGAGTTTCCTTTTTCCGTCTTGTTGGTATGAGTTCGATCCTTGTTAGCACTACTTTGATCTAGGCCCTAATTAGGATAGTATTGTTAGGTCCTTTTGAGGGCTTAGAGGTTTATATGGTACGATGTTGTGCACCTAGGAGTCCGAATATTGATACTAAGTATTGGAATCAACCCTTAAAGAGGGAATTCTACTATCACATTACAAGAAGAAAAGTATAAGTAAATAGAACCAAACTCTGTAGTATTAGAGTGAACAAACTTGCGCCTTGCCCACAGCCCTATACTATTTCCCACCAGCCTACGCGAACAGGAGTAAATCAATAAAGAATCCAATTCACTACACCGGATCTTTGCCTTATGGCTTATGAGCCTGTCCTGGCTTGCTTTCAAACTGATACTTCTAATAACCCATAACGTTCCTCATAACTATATGCTAACTCTCATTCTGGTAGCACTAGCTCTAAAACGGAGATCTTTTTTGATCCTCGCTGTTTGTTAGGTCCGCTGCTCCTCCCCTGTAGACGCACTATCCTGTATACGTACCCTGGGTTCGAGTGTTGGGCTCCTGCCTTCGACTCTTATTATGCACTATTTCAGTCCACTGCTACTCCCTTTTCCCTAGCTCCATCCTTTGGCTACTTAGTGAAACCTAAATCTCCTGTGTTTCCATAAGGCTATTGATTGACAACCTTAGTATGTCATGGAACAAGCACCCACACGCGGAGAAAAGAAACAAACACCAACATACGTACGGGAGAAACAAACACAACCCATATTGACCATGAAACCATTCCGAAAGTGACAACACATAGTCTTTTGGTAGCATCTATGGGTCTGGTCTTTGCTTGGTCATTAACTAACCGTGGATCATCTCTCTCATCCATAGCAAGAGTCATTGGACCTCGGCGAATGAACTTGCCGAGTCACTACTAGCATTAAAGCAAGGGCAGCTTTCAACGGCTCCACTGAAGGAGAGGAGTGGTCCAACCCCAAGCATTCAAGGCGGGTATGCAAGTCCGGTTGGGCCCTTGGAAGGAGTGGAATTCTTTGTTGACCGATCGAAAGATGAAATGAGGGTTCTTAGAGCTAGGTTTGAGTTTCGTTTAGAAAGTGGGTAGCTGGAGGTGAAGATACAGTTGCAAGGTTTTATATCAGTGGTTCAAGCCCTATTAGTGGGAGCGCAAGTATGAGTTCCGAGTTCACATCCCTGTGAGCATTGAAGTTAGTCCAATAGTACTGGTTGATGTCCTAGTGACAAGTAAAATGTTAGCATTAGTATCAAACTCAAAGTAAGGGATGTAAGAGCGAAAGAAGGACTACGGGAATGCAAGGAGCAGGTGGAAACCTATAAGACTCGCGAACTCATAAGTCATAATCAAACTCAGCAGGCAAGCAAAAGAATGGAGCTACTCTACTGACAAATGGACTTGAACTATTGCTAACAAGCCTGCCTCTTCTGCCATTAAGTCTCCCTTTTCTGGAACCTAATCTTACTTCCCCCGCCCACCAATAAGTGCAAACACCACTGCTTCCAAGGCTATCCTTCCTGCCTTTTTGCTCTATCACCTACCTATGAGCCACCAAAAGTCACTACTAACTCCAAAACTCACTACCTCGGGCACTTAATCTGCCTTGCCTTACTCTATTCTTCGATGTCCGAGCCTTATTTCATCGTTTTTCTAAGCCGCTCCACTCCCTTAGAGTTATATTAGAATCCGCGACTCAAACAGTAAGTCCACGCATCCTGTCTTTGATTGCACCATTCCTGTATTTCCAACCTCGGCTCCGACCTCTACTTTGCACCCGTAACTCTGTCCCGTTGCTTGTCTCGGACTTACATGGATTGGATCCCGCCCTAGGACAAAAGCCCTGTTAGCAATGGGGTGATTCTGACTTGATAGTGGAGTTATTACTTATGTTATATGGGAATGACACACTACCTTCCTTATTCATTATCATATCATAATTAAATGTAAGCCAGCAGCTTTGCAGCCCTTATTCAACCAACGGGCAGTCAGTCAATCTTACTCACAGGTAGCGCAAAGCCATAGAATATCTATAGGGAACCCAACTTATGGCATATTCTCTTAGCCACCAAGGCCACTACGAACTATGGGTCTGGTCTGTCGCCCACTGCTTGTGAATCAACTACTGCATGAGAGGCTGACTTTCCTGTCTACAAGTCTAACTGCTGAGTGCACCAACCTCTACCAGTTCCTATGGAATCAAGGAGAAGGGGTAAGTAAGTAAGCTTGAGATCGAGGCACATAGCCACCTGTTAAAGAAAGAAAGTCCGCAGTGTCAGTTCGAACAGAGGAATAAGAATAGGGTTATGGGTAGATATAGCACAGGAGAAGTATGAGTACGTCGAAGGAGAGTTAGAGCAGTAATGGATAGGAATTAAGGTAAGTCAAATCATAATCAAACACCACAGAAAGTAAGAATCCTCTCTCTGGGGGGGGAACTCCGGAACTCAATTAGCGGAAGCAAGAGACAAGTTAGGAGTAGAATGAATCAACCACATAACGAGTACTTCTATTGTATTTATAACTCATATTCCCGAGGACCCTACCAAGCCTGAGACGCCTACAGGAAAGAATGTAACTCTCAACCTGGGTGCTGTATTCTATGACTAATATATGTCACTCCGAACTCTTGTTTGCCCTCTATAGGATTTGAACTACATTGAAACTTAAGGATTCTCTTCCACAACTAGCTCAACCGTAGGGAAGATGGAGTCCCACCACTCATTAACCACTATGACTTTCAATCGTTTTTGGGTTTTTCGGCTTCATTCATGGTTTTATTCCGACTACTTGGTTGTTTTCTGTATTCTTGTATTTATGCTTTTTCTTGCTAGTTCAATTGCTAGTTTAGAGTGAAAGTCCTATAAGTCGTGGTTTTATTGTGAATCCTAGTTTATTCATTATTGGGTGTGTTTGCCAGTATTCTTAGCTTCATGAAAAATTCCCTACTCCGCGTCCTATCGAGAGTTTCGCTCCGACTTCCGTGTTTCTTTTTCTTTGCGGGTAGTGTTTCGTTCTTATGCTTACTACTCTAATACTCGGACTTGAGAATGCAATTCGGAGCAAGCCCACTAGAGATTCCAAAGAAAAACTAATCCATGTTTGACTACTTCATTCTTGCCTAACTCCCCCAACTAGTGGTTATTAATGCGAAGTAAAAGACTGAAGCTAACCCAACAGCGAAAGGCTTTCATGCAGGAATGGAAGTTTTCAAGTGAGATTTGGGTTCAGGAGTCTAAGGCGAACTCCTTTGTTGAATTCCTCCGATCCGGGTTGGATCCCCTTGTTTTAGGTGTAAAGGCATACTTCTATGAAGGAGTTGGCTGTTTTCAAGCAAGCACAATAAGACTAAAGGGAGTATAGGTATACTCTTTCAGGGGATATGGACACGCAAAGTCGTGATCCCGCTCTCTATTTATGAGAACAGGTATTGTTGACATTAGTATAAGTTTTAGATAAAGCAGTGCCGAGCTAAGAGAAAGTCAAGTAAGCCCTAAAGCGAGGAGATCAAAAATGAGTTTAGAGTATCATTCTTATGGTGCTGGGTTTAGGATCTAAAGTCGGAGGATAAGAAGTAAGGCTTTGACTGTTAGCTTAGAATCCAAGTAGAGTGCTGTAAGGACCGAACCCAAGAAACCATGCCAGCATTGGAAGGTTCAGAATGACATGATAGACCTGGAATCCAGCTCGTACTGACAAGAATCTAACCATGAAGTAAGAAATCACTATTACCCGCTACTACTATAAGAAAGCCACTATCAAGTCATAATGACACTCCTTCTTGCCCGAACCTAGCTCCTTAGCTTAAATAAGACCAATCAATACCTGTAAGGAGAATGAAAACAATGCCAATAAGAATTGAAACGAGCACCTCTCAGAAGCAAACAGTTACCATCAAAATCGACTAATAGGTAAAAGGCTGGAATCTCTGCTAACAATCCTTCGACTATTGACCCCTTTCCTTGCTTACTGCCCCCAACTATACAAAAGTGAAGTAAGATTGAACCCAATTCATTAACTCGAGAGACTTTATATGCCCGGGGAGGAATGCGCGTTGGGTAATCCTCCGATCAAAACAACACTCTATAAGAATACGGAACGAAACCGCACCTACTATATTGATGGAACGCTGCTACCCGCTTGTATCAATAGAAAGAAAAACCACTCCACTATTGACAGTGCCGATGAGATTCTTATAAGATAATCTAGTTTATTCAGTGCCAACTCTCTGACGTTGCTCTGGAAACAATTCTGATATTCTAAGCAAAACATATTAGAATGATTCTATTACATTACAATTCTTCTATCACTTAGCTTTGGAGTGGAGCCTATTACCTTTGCTTTGGAGTGGAGCCTATTACCGTAGATTCTATGACTTAGTTGTTTGTCTGCTCACCCCCTGCTGTACTGGCACACAACCCACCCTACTATGTCTCAATAGCATATTTTGTATCAATGGCATAAGGTCGCAATGAACACCACCACTAACTATTGCGTGTATCAATAGCACAAACGAACGGAACCATACCTACTTGGCAAGGTACTCATTATTCAAGTGAAAAAGCACATAGTCTTAAGGGAGCGCCTATCAGCCTGCGAGCTACCATGCAATGGTGAGCAACATCACTATTTCTGGACTGGAATGAAACATAACTCATTCATTGAGTGGTAAATCAACAATAAAGCAAGGTTAGTTCACTTAGTCCCCAAGTAACATAGCTCATTCCTATTGATTGGATTGAAACCCTAGCCTAGTATATGGCACAACAACACCCTAGTATGGTACAAAACACACCCCTATTGATTGAAACCAGAGTATATGGCACAACCCCAACGACTAGTCTACCTTTGCTTGCTTCGATTCTCACTATCCTTTTTCTCGTTCCCCAACGACTTTACTTACTTCAAATCGGATATGGCCTGTATCTAAGACCTAAGCTCGCCAGCTACGCTCTCTCAAACTTCAACTCGGGATCTCGTACCCAGTCTTCTGCTGCTGTCTTTTCGTCTTAATTGCCTAACTCAAAAGCGGACTTGATGGTAAGCTAACCGAGCTAGTGGTTTACTTAATTATGACTTCTTCCACGCCCAACCTTGTATTGAGGCCTTACTGAACTTTATCTCAGCCTGCCTCCAAGCCTGAAACCACTAACCAACACGCTCAGGCTATTGCCTATAAGTCTGCCCGATCAGAGGCTCGTATAACAACATAGGGGAACGGAGCCCCAGACTTGAAAACGAAAACGAACCCCCGGCATTCTGAACACATCGCGTACATAGACGCATGCTAAGTCATAGAATCATGAGTCACATTCTCCCTATCCGCCCCCGCGAGGTTACGACTTAGATTCATTATTAGTCTTTGTAGTTAGGTATACCTCGGCTTTCAGGGAAGACTTAGACTTTGAATATACCTTGTACTGGTTGCATTCTGATTGGAACTGGTTCGAAGGCTGCTACCCACTAGTGAAATTCTGACTTTGGAGATAAAAGCTGCTGGTCCCAAGCCTACTTTGTACTGGTTGCATTCTGATTTGTACTGGTTTTAGCCTGAGCCTTTCTGGTTTCATTCTTTGCCTCTGGGGCAGGTAGGGCCGAATCAAGTCACGGCTTTTTTGCTAGGGTAGGTTGGGTCGGTTTCATTCTGTGACTGGGCTCGGGGAGGCAGGTGTCATTCTATTACGAGGTCCTTATGTCTTTGAGCAATCCTTATGTCTTTGAGCAATCCTTATGTCTTTGAGCAATCCTTATGTCTTTGAGCAATCCTTATGTCTTTGAGCAATCCTTATGTCTTTGAGCAATCCTTATGTCTTTGAGCAATCCTTATGTCTTTGAGCAATCCTTATGTCTTTGAGCAATCCTTATGTCTTTGAGCAATCCTTATGTCTTTGAGCAATCCTTATGTCTTTGAGCAATCCTTATGTCTTTGAGCAATCCTTATGTCTTTGAGCAATCCTTATGTCTTTGAGCAATCCTTATGTCTTTGAGCAATCCTTATGTCTTTGAGCAATCCTTATGTCTTTGAGCAATCCTTATGTCTTTGAGCAATCCTTATGTCTTTGAGCAATCCTTATGTCTTTGAGCAATCCTTATGTCTTTGAGCAATCCTTATGTCTTTGAGCAATCCTTATGTCTTTGAGCAATCCTTATGTCTTTGAGCAATCCTTATGTCTTTGAGCAATCCTTATTCGAAGGCTGCTACCCACTAGTGAAATTCTGACTTTGGAGATAAAAGCTGCTGGTCCCAAGCCTACTTTGTACTGGTTGCATTCTGATTTGTACTGGTTTTAGCCTGAGCCTTTCTGGTTTCATTCTTTGCCTCTGGGGCAGGTAGGGCCGAATCAAGTCACGGCTTTTTTGCTAGGGTAGGTTGGGTCGGTTTCATTCTGTGACTGGGCTCGGGGAGGCAGGTGTCATTCTATTACGAGGCCTAGGGTAGTTGACTTTTTCACTAACAACTACTGTGGCTACTATCTTATTGCCCCAACCCACTCGTAATCCTTATGTCTTTGAGCAATCCTTATGTCTTTGAGTTTACTCAGCGCAAGAAATCAAGTAATATGGAAATTCATGTTGGCTTAGCTCTGTTACATTCCTATGAGATGTGCGAGTGTGGTCAGATGGATTCTTGGCTTACCCCACCAGTAGTAGAGTTAGTTGGGGAAATCAGATAGTCTCCCTATAATAAGATAGAATAGAGAAAGCCCTTCATTTCGTAGGGGCCGAGCAAGGAGAAAGATCTCTTTGTTTCTAGTTTATTGAATTTTATTGAAAAGATTGAACCACCCTTGCTAGTATTGGAATGAAACGAGTCAGTCAGGATACAACCAGTAAGAAGTATGGGTTTGGTGCTAGTGTATAGATAGGTTTGAGTCTTTGCTTTTAAGCGGGGAGTGTGGAATTACCTGGAAAGCTGGGTGTTGTAGGTCGTTTGGGCAGTAGTGCACCCTAGTAGTAGAGTCAAGTCCCAGTTCGGTTCTTATTGGTATTGTTTGGATTCTCATAGCGTTATTGGCAAGCAAGGTTTGTCATAATGGTCGAGAACCTAGAATATAAGGTTTCAAGCCTGTAATGTCAGCCTAATAGCGCGGGTGCTTCAAGCGATTTTCAGTCCGTAGTTTGGAAACGATAGACAGGAAGGTAAGACCGGCCAAGGGAACTACTACAAACACATAACAAGTAATAAACAAGTCATAACTATAGGAAACATAAATACATTCTAACAGGTTCGAACTTCCTATTTCATGACAGCTACTGAGTTTTGTATTAGTTGTTCCCGAGTAATGTCTCTCTTCACTAAGCAACTGGGAAGCCAACGACTCCTTTGCAACTAGGATCGAAACCACGCTAACAAGGCTTTAGCTCAGAAGTAAGGTGCTTCAAGCCTGCTGTTTCTTAACTACTCTTTCTAGGGTGTTCACTAAGTTCACTTTGCGTTCTGCTACAACTCACTTGGATTTTTACTATACCTTGAAGAAGTCCGTCTTTCTTTTAACTTCCACTAGCATTCGTTCCTTTAGCCTACCTTTACTTGCAATAATATAAGTCCGGCTTTACTTGCTTTGAAACTCACCATATATCCATTCTTGAACCCTGCCACTACCACTTTGAAGGCTATATCACCACTGGGGGGCATGATCCTGGCTTTCCAACTGTCGCTACTGACCTAAAAACTGGCTTTGCTTCACTTACCTCCGCAGTTCACTCTCATTCTTTGGGACGTCCCTTGCATTTATGATGACCAAACTATTTACTTATAGATCAATACTAACAATAATAAATCGAGGAATACAGAATGGAACTGGGGGGAAAAGAAAAGGAATACTGCTCATATAAGTGAGAGAATGAAACAGTGCGAATAAGGTGCTGAAAGCCTAGTAAGCCAAAGAATTGAATGTCTGGCCTGTTAAGATAGTGGAGAGTTAGAGCTAGTTAACATCACTGGTAGTTTCCGCTTCAAAGTACGGATTCCACTCCACTCACTCAGTTGTATAAGAGTCAAAACCAACGAGTCAAGCCGGAGAAGTAGCTCAATGTAATCGACCCTAACTTCTGTGTTTTCGTTCTTTAGTGACTGTTTCATTCCTTGTTTCCCATTTAATTCTTTGACTGCTGAAGTTCCGCTCTGATTATAGGTTAGTGAATTCCTAGTTTCTGGTTGGATCCATCAGGTAGTGTTTGATTCCCTCTCGGCGAGGTTATATTCTTGTACTACTTGGTTTCATTATCGCTTTCCTACTGAACAAGAGATAGTCCCCGGGGCAGATGTTACTA
Organism: Musa balbisiana; assembly: GCA_004837865.1. NCBI lineage: Eukaryota > Viridiplantae > Streptophyta > Magnoliopsida > Zingiberales > Musaceae > Musa > Musa balbisiana. Next base: position 18,247 of record PYDT01000253.1, on the reverse strand, counting down.
CTTCACTTTTCAAAGAACGAGGCTATGGTGGGTGAGAGAGAAAGGGTGACTCCTTGAGCCGAGGCTCTGGTGGGTTAGAAAGGGTGACTCCTTGAGCTAGCGTAGAATTCTGAGTTTGCTGGGTTCATTCCTTCTAGCATGGATTTGCATCTGAGAGTTTGTAGCTCGATTCTTAGTAGCATTTGTTTTATTCCCAAGTTGTTAATTGTATTCTTGTTTGCATGGGGTTTACTCCCTTTAGTGGTAGTTCGAAGCTCATACTTACAACTCTAACAGATATTCTGGATTGCTATAGTTTGTTATTATTAACAAGATCTTAGGCTTATAGCTAATTATAGAAGAATGAAAGCAAGGGACTTGGCCGGGAATAACTACCAGCAAATACCAAATACGTGACTCGATAATAACTATCAAGAAATATCGAACTTGTTTCCGGACTGCCACGCTTTAACTGCACTGCCGCTACACTCCTTCTATTCTCATTTCTTTATATATATATGCTTGCTCGGGCGGTGAAGTCAACATTATTCTTTAGGTAGGTACGTGTTTCTATTGATACGCGCAATCGAGAGAGTGTTCATTGCTACCCATGTTTGTTAGGCGACCCACCTATGTTACTATGTATTGATACTACCTATGTGCTATTGACATTGCTACCCATGTGCTATTGAGAAAAGCCATATAGGCAGGGTGGTTTCGTTCCGTATTCTTATAGGGTTGATCTGATCGGCCGGAGCACATTCACACCCGCGCATCCATTTCTTTATTGAGTGCGGGAGTCATTCTGCCATTACCATTGCGTGCCCCATCGTACAGAGTGAATACTTGTTCTGTGAAATGAAGTATCAGACTCAAACCAATAGGCAAGTGCTTAGTTGGTCGGATGCATTCTTACTATTCTGGCTTTTGAGTTATCGTCTTAGGCTAATGAGGAGAACTACAGAGAGGTTGAATCCGTTACCTCCCTCTTAGGCTTACTTGACTAAATAGCATTCTTGCTCCCTCTAGGCACTCATTCTGTATTTCCAGCTCGACTCTTATTAGTCTAATAGTAATAGTCTCGTCCGGTGCAATGTTTCATTCCTATGCTTCTTCAGTTGATTCCTACTTTAGAGTTGATTCTGACTTCTTAGGTTGGATTCTGTGTTTCACACACCCGTAAGCCTTAATCTAGTGCTCTGTACTGTCCGGATGAGCATGTTCCCTAGGGTCCTTCTGAATTCACCTCGGAACTAGGGCTTTTACACTGCCCTAACAAACTAGAAACCATAACTAATACAAAACGAATTATGTTGCATGGCGAGTTCTGCTCGTTAATGCTTACAGTTTTGGGCAATCTTCTCTTATCTTCATGACTCCAACCTTTTCCTGCTTTGCTCAATTCCATAACTCTTAAAGGATGCGTGAAATAGAGATGAAATGACACTGCTTCCTATTCTATTGGCTCTAGATTTCTATGAGCTCCACCTTTGATTCCTATTAATACTGATCTTATTGCTAATACTTCTTTAGCTCATAAGGATTTCGATTCTTTTGTTTGCTAAGTTCCCTTGCTTCCTTACCTGTTATTGCTGGCTTTGACCTAACTGCTTCCTTAGCTTTCTTTCACTTCATCTTTCGAGCGAACAAGCCACTTCATATTGTTTGTTCTCATGCCCAAGTAGCGATTAGGAGTTTTAGTGGTTCTTCTTATAGGAGTCGTTATGCTTATATATAGGAATGAGTTGATTTCCTACTTAAGAGATTGGATCCTTCCCTAGAGGAACAAAGTCGGAAGTACACACCGAAGAAGGACAGAAACAGAGACCAGGATCCGGGTTCGGGTGTTGATTTGGGCGAAAGGATCTGATGTGGTGGAGGGGTGAAAGGAAAGGCTCATTCTTATGTGTTGGGGTAGGCCAGCCAGGCTTGACTTCTTATTCTGATATGCGTGGTAGGTCCTTACTTCTTAGTGAAAGCTCTAGAAGCAGTAGCCGAAGCCTATGTTTGTAGGTTGGTTTGTGAGTTCCGAGTCGAAGCCCGTATTATGAGCTATGAAGCATGAGCGGAAGTCCGAGTGATAAGTTGAAGCCTATGTTTCGTGCTCAAACCTTAAACTCAGTTATTAAGCCTTGTTCTCAGTAGCTCCATTCTCTTATCTATCTGTATTGCTTCACTCTTAGATGCAGAGCTCTAATACTAAGGTAGTACGATGTAGTGCATAGACTTCCAATCATATGTTTCAGAAAGAGTTTGTTTAGTAATGTAATAAGAAGCCAGAGGGAGGAATGAGGATCTAGGCGGGGAGAGCGAGTATTGGCTACTTCTTATGAGCCTGTCGCTGCTTACTTTGATTCTTTCTCTACGGGACCGGACCTAGCACCTTGCTTGTTTGCTTTAGGTCTACTGGCTCTTAGCTTTGACCCCTTAACTTTGAGTCTGATACTAACCACCTAACAAGACTACGACTTTGTGATGCGATACTGCTATACCTTGATTCTGTAGCTACTGATGCAAACTGGCAATGCTACTAAACAATGTTTTAACTCAAAACTGGGAATCAAAGGTGTATAGTGCTATTTGAATGAAACAAGGTGATGAAAGCCAGCAGCTAACAAGGCCGAAACAGCTACTAGTGAGAATGCATTTACCATCTCGAAGAAACCCAAAAGACTGTAGAATATGGGTATGATCTAGCACATAGTTATAATAGGAGAAAAGAGTAAACCACGCCCTTACTCCCCAAGCTGTTAATCTTACTGCCTCCATCAGCGACCCAAGCCTTACAACCGCACTAAAAAGAAAGAGAAAAAGCCTCATTAGTTAACATCGGGGCCAAGCCTGACTCGCCGGTAGTCCACGCCTGACTTATTACCGCCCCAAACCGGAAGACTTCCCTCAACTGATCAGCTAGCTTCCTCTTGGCTCAAACTACCTCTCTTGCTTTGGATTCTTATATTGATGACTTCAATGCTTATGCCTATGGTCGAGTTCGAGCCTGCTTTAAGCCTGCCCCGCTTCGCTCTCAAACGGAAACACCCATCTGACTTTTCCGCCTTCCATCCTTGCTGCCCGGATCTAACATCTGCATTTGGATATAACGCCCCTTTTGCGAGTTCTTTGAAACAACCAACAACATATCAGGCTTTCCTTCCTTGCTTTCAAACTCTAGCTATAGAGGGTATCAGACTGGAACCAATACCAATAAGAGAATTGATATAGTACTGAGAAGGCTTTAACCCAGGTACGATCTAGCACATATAGGTAGAAGAAAAAGTCGTAGAGCATAGAATCAAACGAAAGACTGAAAGGGCCCACTCTGAAACTTGTTACCGGGGTGTAAGGCTCCAGATCGGTAGTAACAGAGTGACTTGGCGGCTGGCTTTGTTAGTCTATAGTCAAGGAAGCCTTTGTTTCGTGTTCAAGTCCTGTTGTCGGTGTTGGATTCTGCTACTGATGAGTCGAAGCCAGTTTTGTTTTTGTTGGGTTATGAGAAGCACTAGCTCAATTCTTTGATTTACTTGTTTGTTAGTTTGGATTCTAGAGGTCTTGATTCTATTTGTAGATGCTCTAGGGCGTCCCCAGAGTAACTGAACGAGAAGCAGCATAGTTAGGATGTTTGTTTGTTTGTTGTTTGGCAGTGTTCGATCCTAGTAGTTGAAGTTGTGATCAATGCCGCGGGTGTTACAGAACGAAAGGAGGAAAGAGACACAGGCTCATAGGCGAGAGTACTTGTTCGAAAGCAAGGACAGTCAGAGTTAATCTCGAGGAAAGTTAGCTTTGAGGCCAGGACCAAGGAGAATGATGTCTTAACATCCAAATAAGAATGCTGCCTTGACATAAATAGTAAGAATGATGCCTTTACACATAAAATAAGAATGATGTTTTTGAAAGCAATAATCAGAATGATGTTGACATGATGTTTACTTCACACCGGAACAAGAGTGATCGAGTTCACTGAGAAAGAAGTTGCTGTTTTTGGACTGGTTTTAGCTAATAAATAACTACGGAATATTCTAGAAATGACCAAAGACCCAGAAATACAGGATTAAGTGCCAAGGGTATGAGAATCGAAGTGAACAGCGTTAGGTTCAAAGCAAGTAAAGCAAGCCTTAGATTCGTAAGGGGCATACTAATAGCCAGTAAAGGCAGAGAACAAGGTATGAGTGACAGGCCAATAGACAGTCAAGGCATACTCAACATGGGAATGCCAAGGACGACTACAAGAGTGAAAACTGAGTTTAGTAAGAATGAGAGGTGTAAGCTCAAGATTGAGATGAAGTAATGGCAGACCAATAGGTGAAATACCGCTTGAAAGCAAGTAAAGTCATACTTATAGACAGGAAAGCAAGGGATCGGAGGGCACTCTAAGGCAGTCAAGTCATACTTATAGACAGTAAAGTCAGGCCGGTAGTGTTATTTTCGCCTTAAAGAAAGGATTGGCAGACTCACTCTCGAACTACATAATGAAAGCAAAGAAGAGGGCAGCTTTAAGGTCAGCAGCTACATCCTTAGAAGCGCTAGTTGGTTTCTTTATGACAAATTCCAGAATGAGTGAAAGGAAAGTAAGCGCCTAGCAATCGATCATGGTAGGTCCTTAGACGTAGGAGCTAATCTAATAGGGCAGGGAATGAGATAAAGCAGTAGGAGATTAGAGGCAAAGGCAGAGGTTCGTAGGTGAAATAAAGAATATCTAAATTCGGAGATAGGGAATGAATGGTCGGCAGGCTAACTCTCGCACATAGGCGCTGATGGTACAATATGAGAACTGGATAGGGCAAGAAGGCAGAGTAAGTCCACAAAAGAGCAGTTTGAAAGCTGGAAGTGATAGAATGATACTTCTATCGGTATGAGGATGATAGTGGCATTAGGAATGAAGCACAGGAAAGGCAGGCTCATCGGGTTGCTAGTAATTCTTTATTACAGGAACAGGTATTGGGAGCACTAGCCCAATTCCTTATCCCAAGATCAAGTAATAGGCGGGTGGGTGCTTTTGGATTCTCAGAAGCCGCTGCTCCATACTTATTGACAGTAGCTTACAAGTCCGTATTTTGTAGGTAAAGTCCCTTAGTTAACTGTTGAGAGCCTAGTTGGATTATCAGTCCTTTAGTCTCCCACCAAGGTTAGATTCTTGTATTCCCTGGTGTTTCTCGTTTTTAGCAGTGTCATTCCCTGTTTGAGGTGAAAGCATTGTTTGCATTGGTTGGATTGCCGGGGGATTCCTTATTTCCAGTTAGACTCTTTTCAGTAGTGTGTTTTGTTCTATCTCTTTCTGGGCGCTCTATCATACCTTACTTCTACTATTACTACTCTTAGGCACTACACCATAGGCTACTGGGGATTCTGATCTTATTTGTAGGTGCGCTGGACCATACCTGTATTTTCGACTCCTTGGTTCAGTCTCATAGGTACTGGTTGAATTCTTACTTGCCCATTAGTCATAGGTTGTTGAGAGGGAAGTAAACTAGGTGAGTATCAGATGTACTAATTGCGCGAAGTCTGTAAACGAATACTGATGAAACTGGCACAGGACCCAGGACCTTGAACTGGTTCCCTTTCCACTCGAGTAGTTGCTCGGTCGCTCTTCAATTCAAACCTTGTTAGTAGTAGGTGAATTCCCTATTTGTTGTTTCCATCGCCCGGGGCACTGTCCTTGCTTGTTAGCTTCCGACTCAAACTACTAGGCTTAAGGAATCAAGTACTAGCGACCTGTAGTGCATCTGGAAAGGGCTTTACCTCGTGGGGAAAGATGAGAGAACCCCTATTAAGGAAAAGAAGCTAAGTCAATGAACCCTATCTTTTCATTCAGTAAACTCAGAATTCCAATAATCGATTTCACTCAGCCAAGACGACGACCTATCCTCTGGACTAGAGCATCTCATCTACCTTAATGAGGCTCATCTACTTCTTGCCAATCAATACTTCTATTCCTTGGGGGGCACTGCTGATTCTATTACTGCTTACTTCTATTCATTATAGTGGTTGCCCAAGCAAAGAGGTATCGATTCTTATTACTGGTGTTCCTAGGACAAGTAACCTAAAGTAACGAGTACCTTTCGAGTACCTTAAGGAGCAATAACAGAATGCGTGTCATTACAAGATGTTAGGCTAAAATGCACTAAAAATAACTTGAGTCGTTTTCTGGGAAATACTTCTAAAAACAGCACAGATGGAGCTAACCTTTAGCGACACCCGAACACTGGTGTCTTGTAATAACAACTCCTAAATCGACGATCTTTTTCTTATTCTTATAGTGGTATTTTAGTGTCTTGGCAGTTGGCGACGAAGCGATAAATGAATGGCCGGATTTTCCTTTGTCTGTTAATGGAGTGAGAGTGAAAGCATCAGCTGGATAAGATGACGCTGTTCTCAAGTATGCTTATTAATGACCCCCCGTTCTTCCAGTTTCATCCCTAGTTTACGATAACAGCACTAGCTTTATACTTTTACTATCTACTAAGTGGAGTTCCCCAAGAGGAAGCCGAATGCTCATCCGAATCTCCGTCAGTATGAAAGCGTAGGTAGAAAGGTTCAGTGCTTGTGCTTGTTCCGTTGCGGAAGCTTATCTTATGCTGAGGCGAGTGGAACTATCTGCGAGGCCTATAATCCATGATTTGTTGCAAGCCGGCTCTAAGGGCTCCTCCGTTCCTGCGAGTTGACTGTTGCACGTAAGGAGTTTCTAGTTGTTCAGTCAGTTAATAGAGAAAGAAAACCCGTTTAGGTGCTAAAGGAAAGTCGAGTCCCTCCATAATAAGTTCGTCGCGCAAGTTCTTTTTTCGTCGAGTAATGGGTGAGTTTCGTTTTTACTTGATAGTCTCGCTGTCAGGTTACTAAGATAGAGAAGTTGTGCACTCCATTCCCTTACTTTTAGTCAGCAGTGAGGTCACCTCTTACCTTTATCTAGAAGTTTTGTGCATCAAATGAAGAATAAACAAGCTAGGGAACGAGTATAGGGATGAGTAACCCCAGATTCGCTCGCTCCCGCCAAAAAGGACTTGTGTAGGTGGCACCTTATGAGTCAGTAACGAAACAAACACCCTTCTGAAGTGAAGCGCTAAGGCGTTGGTACGATTGCTTATGTCCTTTCTGAAGCACGTCGGTAAAGGAAAGAGAAAGTTGTGGTTTGAAATACCTCTGGAAGGTTAAGATCCTCTCGAATCGAATGCCCAGATGAAGCAGATGCTGGAGAAGAGTAAGGATAAGAAAGAAGCTTTGCATGGAAAGTAAGCAAAATAAGCAGTGTTGTCTCTTTCTGTTAGACTGGAGAATCCGTCTTTGTTGTTTCGGTGAAGAAAATGGAGTGCTCGTTGAATACAGAGATCCGTCTTTGCCGTCTTTGTTGGCTACGAGAGAGAGTCAGAGAATCCACTGTTAGAGTTTTGTCGACAATAGAAGAAAAGGTGAACTTAAGCGGTGAAATCCCAAGTAAGAGGTAAACTGCAATGGTGAAGTCCCAAGTAAGAGGTAAACTGCCATCGGGTAATATGAAAGTTATGTTACGCTATAGGAAGAATTCTCATCAAATACTGGCGCGGGAAGTGTAGTTAAAGTTCCTGTTCGCAAGTAAGCTTCAAGTAGAGTAGAATCGACCAGAGAATCCGTAGTAAGAGAATCCGCATCAGCTGTGCGAGACTTTATGACTTAACGTAAAGCAACACAATCACCTATTGAAACTTTACCTCCAATTTCCTTTCCTGGCTCTCCTGACACAGAGGAAACTCTCACTACATTAAGCTTCTGAAGGAATTGATCTTTTTTCGCAGAGGGAGATTTCTATTGAACTGCATGTAATATAAGAGAAAGATAGGAATTGAGCAGAGCAGTGAAAGATTGGAGTAATGACCCTATACCAAAGTCAAGTAGGCTATCAGATTGCCCCAACGTTAGCGGAATCCTTCGATCGGCGAACTTATCGTAAGCGCTCACTCACATTAGCACAAGTTCCATCATTCATTTCAAACTCAAGAGGACTTGTTGAAGTCTCATCTGTCAGTGCTCTAGCTCCAAGTCTGGTTCGGGCCCATATCAGAAGTAAAAGTTCCAGTTTGAGGAAAATGAGAGTATACAGTTGCCAGTGCAGGCCCAACAGTAAACTAATGGAATTGAAAACAAAACGAAACATATGAGTGAACCCGGAACAAGAGAAAAAGATGTCAGAGAAGAGACTTGATTAAGAGAATCAGATAGATCAGTATATGGAGTAGGAGATAAAGAAGTGGTTGTTTCCGGGGTAGGAATAAGAGAAGATGCTTGTTCTAGGAGTAGGTAAAGAATGAGGAGTCGAATCAGAGGAAGAAGAAAGTACCAGGCGTAGCTCTAGCTGTTAGGGGAAGAAAACAATAAAGTACCAGGCGTAGCTCTAGCTGTTAGGGGAAGAAAACAATAAAGTACTGGATTTGAAGCTGACTAAGTATTGCCAGGTCCCGGTTAAGAAATTGATGTTCTTGTGTAAAAAGGAGATCCACTCGCAAAGTTGTAGAGATAAGATAGAGTTCAAAAGAAAGCGGTAAGCGGGGCGGGCCAATCAGTCTAATCTAAGCGTTGCATTCTTGATTATTGATATGATTACCTTGATTATTGATATGATGACATATAAGCTTTCCTAGCCATATGATGACATATAAGCTTTCCTAGCCGGCCTAAACGAGACATACCATTTGTGCCGGCCTAAACGAGACATACCATTTGATTGGAGTTTCAGGGGTGCGAAAGAGAAAGAGGAAATGCACTTGCTATTTATTGATTATTCTTAGAATTTTATTGGAGGCAGACGAATCCTTAACGAAAACTCCCAAGATGTTGCTTCACAAAGTCAGAGATTCCGAGTGTTGGCAGTAGAGAGAGATTATGTTCTACTTTCATCGTGCGGTTCAACAAGGAAGCAAGAATATTATGGTTTGTTTACAACCCGTAGACAAAGTAGGCAAGCGAAGTAAGGCTTTCACACCAGATTGAGAGTTCGGGGCTGACGGAGATTGAACTATTACTCTTGAATTAAGGAATACACCATAACCTAGAAACTCCCTTAGCACAACTCATCATTCCATTACTTTGCCTTTCGCCTATGACACTCAATCGAGTTTGGACTGTTCACTCGCTGGAATGGAAATGGAAATATGGAACTTATGGGCATGTTCTCAAATATGGAACTTATGGGCATGTTCCATTATTAAGGAATTGGGCCGAATCAACTCCGAGGATGGAATTATTCACTGATTGATGCTCCATTCCAGAAGATAGGAATTGAGATCTTGCACGTGGTATAGAACCCAGCCTGTAAGGATGCTCCGGATTAAGGAGGGGACTCTACTCGAAAACAGGCCTTTCTTCTCTCGAAGGAATGTCTTGTATAGATCTTGCTTGGTCATTCAAGGTAATTAAAGAATCAGAGGTGTTGGCACCCACTCATAGAAATTCCATTCAAGAGGGTTAGAGCCAGGTGGAGCAGGAGCAGACTAAGGGTTATCCTCATAGGAACTACTGCCTATAGTGCTATTTTGAAAAGCCGGTAGTAAGTAGGTGGCTAATGCTTTTGCTTTTATCGCGTACTGGAGGTTGTTTACAGAGTTCTATCATATGCATCTCTATCATATAGCTCTTCGAGGAATCGAGTGCGACTAAGTGGTGAAACCCCAAGCATCAAAGGCGGTTCCGCAAGAAAGGTGATTGATTGGCTTGACGTCCACGAGAGCGTCTACGAGCTCAGTTCTTGGCTGGCATTGTTCGAGCATTGGCAACGAGATCAGGAGAAGCTGAGGAAGCTTTATCAAAAGAATAAGGGTTGACTGACTGTCCCAAGTAGTGGTCCAGAAGTACGGAGTTGTGCCTAGCAGGGGTGCCTCGCCGGAGGAGGTAGAATAGATATGCGTGCCGCGTATGGGTCCTGTTTAGCCTAGTAGTTAGTGGTCAGGTTGTGGAAGAAAAGGAAGAAAAGAAAAGAGCAAAGACACTAAAATACAACTACAATAATCAACAACATCAAGTATATTTCTGTAGAGTTATTACTTCTTATGTGCCCTTAAGTAATTGGGTCGATAAAGGTTAGCTACTGAGTTCCATTCTGACATTTGAGTTCACCCCGACCCCTTGTCTGAGTAAAGGCAAGAAAGCGGATTTTGAGTTGCGCGCGGGAAACTCGGTTTCAGTTTCATTCTTGAATTCCAGGAGTAATAACCCTTATACAGTTAACCATGGCTTTAGGGGAGTTTCCCATGGCTTTGATACAGAAGCCAGAGAGGTAGGGATATCTTTCTAGACAAAAAGGCACTATAGGGACATTTCCGGAGGCTTAATAGGGCCATTTCCCATAAAACTCAAGAATACTGGACTTGGCACATAAGAATGGAATTGACTAGGAGCAGCTCTTCAGTTGCTGGTTCAGAGGATCTGATTGCCCTCACTCCCTTAGCAGCAGAGGTTTTACTACTCCCTTAGCGAAGAAGCGGGAATCAACATCTATTGAATCTTTGTATCCGGGTGGCGAAGAAGGCGAAAACAGGACTGGAATCTTGTTCCGAGTCACCAGGAGAATAGTACATTCTAATTAAGCTGCTTACTTGACTTTGTTCAGTAAAACCTGTAATCCTACTTACGCCGTCAATACGGAATTGATTATAGTGTGCAGAGGAAAACTTGAATGAAACTAGAATAGATCAAGAACTAGAACTCCTACTGTTGCGACTATGAATTATATTAAATACAGGTACCGTCGAGAGAGGTATAGTCACAGAATGGAGTTATACAAGTAAGTGATTCAGTCGGCAGCTGCAAGTACAGAAGCGAGTTCCAAATCAAGAAACAAGTAGTGAGTGAGTATAGGCTTTGAAGCGATAAGGCTTAAGGCTGACTCTTGTTGTTGCGTAGTGCTCATCTACTCGGATCTTAGGGTGCTCGGAAATGAAATGACACTCGTATCCATAGGGTGCTCGGAAATGCTCTGTTCTCAAGTCAAGGTGTTGGCACTGGTCTTCACTGAGAGTCTCTTGCTTGGGGTGCGAGGCGAGGAATTGGCTTCTTTCTCTTTGTTTATTCTCTAGTCGTATAACGGACTTGCTTTTGAACTCAGTGAGTGCGTCTACATTGTACTTAAGAATAGGGCAGAAGGAGAGCTAGGGAGAATCGAGTTTACTTAACACCGTAGGAATAGCGAAATGGACTGATAAACCACTGGAATTGACGCTCTACTTACACAGTATGGGAAAATAGCTATCTCCTTATTAAGGAAACCAGAAAGAAGGGACTCGGGTACTGTGTTGCCATGTGTCTTGTTAAGCGGTCGGGGTGTAATGTCATAGATATGGGTCCCGGGTACTGTGTTGCCATGTGTCTTGTTAAGCGGTCGGGGTGTAATGTCATAGATATGGGTCCCGGGTACTGTGTTGCCATGTGTCTTGTTAAGCGGTCGGGGTGTAATGTCATAGATATGGGTCCCGGGTACTGTGTTGCCATGTGTCTTGTTAAGCGGTCGGGGTGTAATGTCATAGATATGGGTCCCGGGTACTGTGTTGCCATGTGTCTTGTTAAGCGGTCGGGGTGTAATGTCATAGATATGGGTCCCGGGTACTGTGTTGCCATGTGTCTTGTTAAGCGGTCGGGGTGTAATGTCATAGATATGGGTCCCGGGTACTGTGTTGCCATGTGTCTTGTTAAGCGGTCGGGGTGTAATGTCATAGATATGGGTCCCGGGTACTGTGTTGCCATGTGTCTTGTTAAGCGGTCGGGGTGTAATGTCATAGATATGGGTCCCGGGTACTGTGTTGCCATGTGTCTTGTTAAGCGGTCGGGGTGTAATGTCATAGATATGGGTCCCGGGTACTGTGTTGCCATGTGTCTTGTTAAGCGGTCGGGGTGTAATGTCATAGATATGGGTCCCGGGTACTGTGTTGCCATGTGTCTTGTTAAGCGGTCGGGGTGTAATGTCATAGATATGGGTCCCGGGTACTGTGTTGCCATGTGTCTTGTTAAGCGGTCGGGGTGTAATGTCATAGATATGGGTCCCGGGTACTGTGTTGCCATGTGTCTTGTTAAGCGGTCGGGGTGTAATGTCATAGATATGGGTCCCGGGTACTGTGTTGCCATGTGTCTTGTTAAGCGGTCGGGGTGTAATGTCATAGATATGGGTCCCGGGTACTGTGTTGCCATGTGTCTTGTTAAGCGGTCGGGGTGTAATGTCATAGATATGGGTCCCGGGTACTGTGTTGCCATGTGTCTTGTTAAGCGGTCGGGGTGTAATGTCATAGATATGGGTCCCGGGTACTGTGTTGCCATGTGTCTTGTTAAGCGGTCGGGGTGTAATGTCATAGATATGGGTCCCGGGTACTGTGTTGCCATGTGTCTTGTTAAGCGGTCGGGGTGTAATGTCATAGATATGGGTCCCGGGTACTGTGTTGCCATGTGTCTTGTTAAGCGGTCGGGGTGTAATGTCATAGATATGGGTCCCGGGTACTGTGTTGCCATGTGTCTTGTTAAGCGGTCGGGGTGTAATGTCATAGATGGGGGGGCTTAGCAGCATATGGTTTACTGACTTAGTGGGGTGAAAGAAATGATCAAATCAGAAAAAAACTTTTCCCCGTCTACAGGCTTTTCCCCGTCTACAGGCTTTTCCCCGTCTACAGGCTTTTCCCCGTCTACAGGCTTTTCCCCGTCTACAGGCTTTTCCCCGTCTACAGGCTTTTCCCCGTCTACAGGCTTTTCCCCGTCTACAGGCTTTTCCCCGTCTACAGGCTTTTCCCCGTCTACAGGCTTTTCCCCGTCTACAGGCTTTTCCCCGTCTACAGGCTTTTCCCCGTCTACAGGCTTTTCCCCGTCTACAGGCTTTTCCCCGTCTACAGGCTTTTCCCCGTCTACAGGCTTTTCCCCGTCTACAGGCTTTTCCCCGTCTACAGGCTTTTCCCCGTCTACAGGCTTTTCCCCGTCTACAGGCTTTTCCCCGTCTACAGGCTTTTCCCCGTCTACAGGCTTTTCCCCGTCTACAGGCTTTTCCCCGTCTACAGGCTTTTCCCCGTCTACAGGCTTTTCCCCGTCTACAGGCTTTTCCCCGTCTACAGGCTTTTCCCCGTCTACAGGCTTTTCCCCGTCTACAGGCTTTTCCCCGTCTACAGGCTTTTCCCCGTCTACAGGCTTTTCCCCGTCTACAGGCTTTTCCCCGTCTACAGGCTTTTCCCCGTCTACAGGCTTTTCCCCGTCTACAGGCTTTTCCCCGTCTACAGGCTTTTCCCCGTCTACAGGCTTTTCCCCGTCTACAGGCTTTTCCCCGTCTACAGGCTTTTCCCCGTCTACAGGCTTTTCCCCGTCTACAGGCTTTTCCCCGTCTACAGGCTTTTCCCCGTCTACAGGCTTTTCCCCGTCTACAGGCTTTTCCCCGTCTACAGGCTTTTCCCCGTCTACAGGCTTTTCCCCGTCTACAGGCTTTTCCCCGTCTACAGGCTTTTCCCCGTCTACAGGCTTTTCCCCGTCTACAGGCTTTTCCCCGTCTACAGGCTTTTCCCCGTCTACAGGCTTTTCCCCGTCTACAGGCTTTTCCCCGTCTACAGGCTTTTCCCCGTCTACAGGCTTTTCCCCGTCTACAGGCTTTTCCCCGTCTACAGGCTTTTCCCCGTCTACAGGCTTTTCCCCGTCTACAGGCTTTTCCCCGTCTACAGGCTTTTCCCCGTCTACAGGCTTTTCCCCGTCTACAGGCTTTTCCCCGTCTACAGGCTTTTCCCCGTCTACAGGCTTTTCCCCGTCTACAGGCTTTTCCCCGTCTACAGGCTTTTCCCCGTCTACAGGCTTTTCCCCGTCTACAGGCTTTTCCCCGTCTACAGGCTTTTCCCCGTCTACAGGCTTTTCCCCGTCTACAGGCTTTTCCCCGTCTACAGGCTTTTCCCCGTCTACAGGCTTTTCCCCGTCTACAGGCTTTTCCCCGTCTACAGGCTTTTCCCCGTCTACAGGCTTTTCCCCGTCTACAGGCTTTTCCCCGTCTACAGGCTTTTCCCCGTCTACAGGCTTTTCCCCGTCTACAGGCTTTTCCCCGTCTACAGGCTTTTCCCCGTCTACAGGCTTTTCCCCGTCTACAGGCTTTTCCCCGTCTACAGGCTTTTCCCCGTCTACAGGCTTTTCCCCGTCTACAGGCTTTTCCCCGTCTACAGGCTTTTCCCCGTCTACAGGCTTTTCCCCGTCTACAGGCTTTTCCCCGTCTACAGGCTTTTCCCCGTCTACAGGCTTTTCCCCGTCTACAGGCTTTTCCCCGTCTACAGGCTTTTCCCCGTCTACAGGCTTTTCCCCGTCTACAGGCTTTTCCCCGTCTACAGGCTTTTCCCCGTCTACAGGCTTTTCCCCGTCTACAGGCTTTTCCCCGTCTACAGGCTTTTCCCCGTCTACAGGCTTTGATTTACTGGTTTGATTCTTTGCCTTACTTCCTATAGTCCTGGTTGAATTCTTTGACTCGGCTCGGCTGGTTTACTTATAGGCTCGGGCAGGCAGACAGGTTTACTTATAGGCTCGGGCAGGCAGACAGGTTTACTTATAGGCTCGGGCAGGCAGACAGGTTTACTTATAGGCTCGGGCAGGCAGACAGGTTTACTTATAGGCTCGGGCAGGCAGACAGGTTTACTTATAGGGGAGGCTCGGCTAGTGGGGGAGAATTACTTGTTTCATTCTTGTTGTTAGTGATTTCATTCTTTTACTCTGGGGTTCGGCTGGTTTACCTATAGGCGCGGAATGATCAAATCTTCCAAAAAGTAGAAAACTCGATCTCCTTTTCCTATACCCACTAAGTAGACGTTAAGTAGCACTGCACTGCCGCTACACTCTTTCGGAATCAAATCGGATATCCCTGGATCCAAGACCTAAGCTCCCTAGCGAAAGCTCAAGCCTTGGTGTTCGGTGTCTCAGAATGGAAGTAGTCGGACTCAGGCTCAAAGTGGTCGGGCTTAGACTTAGCTCTCAGTCTCCAAGCCTGGTAGCTCCCTCACCTTAGACTGTAGCTCCGGAGGCAAAGAATGAAACGACCCCGAGCCCACCTCTAATAAGTGTTAACCCCGAGCTCAAGCCTAAAACAAGTAAGTATCAGCCTTAGCTTAGGGATTGCACTCAGTAGCCCAAGCCAACAAGCAATTGAACCAGTGCGGACGAGACTCAAACTACCAACTACCAGACTCAAACCGGGAAATCACAGAATGAAACCAGTGAGTAGCAGCCTGAAACCGACCGGACTCAGTCTCAAACCCAAGAGGAGCAGCCTGTAGCCCTAGCAACAGAATTCCACTAATGAGTATCAGACTCAAACCGGGAAATCACAGAATGAAACCAGTGAGTAGCAGCCTGAAACCGACCGGACTCAGTCTCAAACCCAAGAGGAGCAGCCTGTAGCCCTAGCAACAGAATTCCACTAATGAGTATCAGACTCAAACCGGGAAATCACAGAATGAAACCAGTGAGTAGCAGCCTGAAACCGACCGGACTCAGTCTCAAACCCAAGAGGAGCAGCCTGTAGCCCTAGCAACAGAATTCCACTAATGAGTATCAGACTCAAACCGGGCAGTGAGAGACTGAAACTCGCTTCCCTTAGCCTGAAACCAGTCAGGTTTACTTATAGGCTCGGGCAGGCAGACAGGTTTACTTATAGGCTCGGGCAGGCAGACAGGTTTACTTATAGGCTCGGGCAGGCAGACAGGTTTACTTATAGGCTCGGGCAGGCAGACAGGTTTACTTATAGGCTCGGGCAGGCAGACAGGTTTACTTATAGGCTCGGGCAGGCAGACAGGTTTACTTATAGGCTCGGGCAGGCAGACAGGTTTACTTATAGGCTCGGGCAGGCAGACAGGTTTACTTATAGGCTCGGGCAGGCAGACAGGTTTACTTATAGGCTCGGGCAGGCAGACAGGTTTACTTATAGGCTCGGGCAGGCAGACAGGTTTACTTATAGGCTCGGGCAGGCAGACAGGTTTACTTATAGGCTCGGGCAGGCAGACAGGTTTACTTATAGGCTCGGGCAGGCAGACAGGTTTACTTATAGGCTCGGGCAGGCAGACAGGTTTACTTATAGGCTCGGGCAGGCAGACAGGTTTACTTATAGGCTCGGGCAGGCAGACAGGTTTACTTATAGGCTCGGGCAGGCAGACAGGTTTACTTATAGGCTCGGGCAGGCAGACAGGTTTACTTATAGGCTCGGGCAGGCAGACAGGTTTACTTATAGGCTCGGGCAGGCAGACAGGTTTACTTATAGGCTCGGGCAGGCAGACAGGTTTACTTATAGGCTCGGGCAGGCAGACAGGTTTACTTATAGGCTCGGGCAGGCAGACAGGTTTACTTATAGGCTCGGGCAGGCAGACAGGTTTACTTATAGGCTCGGGCAGGCAGACAGGTTTACTTATAGGCTCGGGCAGGCAGACAGGTTTACTTATAGGCTCGGGCAGGCAGACAGGTTTACTTATAGGCTCGGGCAGGCAGACAGGTTTACTTATAGGCTCGGGCAGGCAGACAGGTTTACTTATAGGCTCGGGCAGGCAGACAGGTTTACTTATAGGCTCGGGCAGGCAGACAGGTTTACTTATAGGCTCGGGCAGGCAGACAGGTTTACTTATAGGCTCGGGCAGGCAGACAGGTTTACTTATAGGCTCGGGCAGGCAGACAGGTTTACTTATAGGCTCGGGCAGGCAGACAGGTTTACTTATAGGCTCGGGCAGGCAGACAGGTTTACTTATAGGCTCGGGCAGGCAGACAGGTTTACTTATAGGCTCGGGCAGGCAGACAGGTTTACTTATAGGCTCGGGCAGGCAGACAGGTTTACTTATAGGCTCGGGCAGGCAGACAGGTTTACTTATAGGCTCGGGCAGGCAGACAGGTTTACTTATAGGCTCGGGCAGGCAGACAGGTTTACTTATAGGCTCGGGCAGGCAGACAGGTTTACTTATAGGCTCGGGCAGGCAGACAGGTTTACTTATAGGCTCGGGCAGGCAGACAGGTTTACTTATAGGCTCGGGCAGGCAGACAGGTTTACTTATAGGCTCGGGCAGGCAGACAGGTTTACTTATAGGCTCGGGCAGGCAGACAGGTTTACTTATAGGCTCGGGCAGGCAGACAGGTTTACTTATAGGCTCGGGCAGGCAGACAGGTTTACTTATAGGCTCGGGCAGGCAGACAGGTTTACTTATAGGCTCGGGCAGGCAGACAGGTTTACTTATAGGCTCGGGCAGGCAGACAGGTTTACTTATAGGCTCGGGCAGGCAGACAGGTTTACTTATAGGCTCGGGCAGGCAGACAGGTTTACTTATAGGCTCGGGCAGGCAGACAGGTTTACTTATAGGCTCGGGCAGGCAGACAGGTTTACTTATAGGCTCGGGCAGGCAGACAGGTTTACTTATAGGCTCGGGCAGGCAGACAGGTTTACTTATAGGGGAGGCTCGGTTGGTTTCATTCCAATACTTGTTGTTATTGGTTTCATTCTTTTACTCTGGCAGGGCCGCTCATGTTGTTCAGGTGCTCTTTCTCCTATACCCACTAAGTAGACGTTAAGTAGCACTGCACTGCCGCTACACTCTTTCGGAATCAAATCGGATATCCCTGAAGTCCAGAATGCAACTAGCTCACCTCAGACTGAAACCGGCCGGACTCAGAATGGAGCTAAGGGGTAACAGAGACAAGCCTACCGACCGAGACGAGAAGTACTGAAGTCCAGAATGCAACTAGCTCACCTCAGACTGAAACCGGCCGGACTCAGAATGGAGCTAAGGGGTAACAGAGACAAGCCTACCGACCGAGACGAGAAGTACTGAAGTCCAGAATGCAACTAGCTCACCTCAGACTGAAACCGGCCGGACTCAGAATGGAGCTAAGGGGTAACAGAGACAAGCCTACCGACCGAGACGAGAAGTACTGAAGTCCAGAATGCAACTAGCTCACCTCAGACTGAAACCGGCCGGACTCAGAATGGAGCTAAGGGGTAACAGAGACAAGCCTACCGACCGAGACGAGAAGTACTGAAGTCCAGAATGCAACTAGCTCACCTCAGACTGAAACCGGCCGGACTCAGAATGGAGCTAAGGGGTAACAGAGACAAGCCTACCGACCGAGACGAGAAGTACTGAAGTCCAGAATGCAACTAGCTCACCTCAGACTGAAACCGGCCGGACTCAGAATGGAGCTAAGGGGTAACAGAGACAAGCCTACCGACCGAGACGAGAAGTACTGAAGTCCAGAATGCAACTAGCTCACCTCAGACTGAAACCGGCCGGACTCAGAATGGAGCTAAGGGGTAACAGAGACAAGCCTACCGACCGAGACGAGAAGT